>JALAZF010000035.1:19112500-19382500 GCA_022829125.1 Lathyrus tuberosus
TAGTTCTCTTTATCAGCAGAGATAGCAATCTTTTGAAGATTTCTTTCGTCAGCTCCCTTTATCAGCAGGGATGGCATTTATTTTGCTAGTTCTCTTTATCAGCAGAGATAACAATCTTTTGGATATTTTCTTTCATCAGTTCCCTTTATCAGCAGGGATGGCATTTATTTTGCTAATCCTCTTTATCAGCGGAGGTAGCAATCTTTCAAAGATTTTCGTCAGTTCCCTTTATCAGCAGGGATGGCATTTATTTTGCTAGATCTCTTTATCAGCAGAGATAGCAATCTTTTGGATATTTTCTTTCGTCAGTTCCCTTTATCAGCAGGGATGGCATTTATTTTGCTAGTTCTCTTTATCAGCAGAGATAACAATCTTTTGGATATTTTCTTTCGTCAGTTCCCTTTATCAGCAGGGATGGCATTTATTTTGCTAGTCCTCTTTATCAGCGGAGGTAGCAATCTTTCGAAGATTTTTGTCAGTTCCCTTTATCAGCAGGGATGTCATTTATTTTGCTAGTTCTCTTTATCAGCAGAGATAGCAATCTTTTGGATATTTTCTTTCGTCAGTTCCCTTTATCAGCAGGGATGGCATTTATTTTGCTAGTTCTCTTTATCAGCAGAGATAACAATCTTTTGGATATTTTCTTTCGTCAGTTCCCTTTGTCAGCAGGGATGGCATATTTCGAGATTCCTTTGTCAGTTCTCTTTATCAGCAGAGATGACATAACCTGGGAGAGTTTGTTTTGCTTTACACCCAGCATACCTGGCACTCGTCCGTATTGTGACAGTACAACATTTATGGCTGATTCTCCAGTAAAGGATTGTAAATTTCCGGGTTCTTTGGTATTCAATCTCCGTGCATCCTGATTGTCTGAAAGTCATCGCTATCATACCCTCAGGACCAAGTTGATTGAATAGGGGCAGCTGTTGTACCCCAAAATTTGCCCTCCTTACTTTAGTACTAACTAGCTTGTGTTTCATTTCATTTTTGCATTATCATGTGTGCATATCATTGGTTCTTAGCATGGGGTCAAGGTGCCTGAGGTAAGTTCAAGAGGAGAAGATGTTCCTCAAAGGGTCAAGCAAGAGAGCTCAAGTGGATCACTCTCTCCTAACAAGTGCAGAAATTAGGGTTTTGAGATTCTTGGGTTTATTGCTCCAATGGGCAAGCTCCTTGGGTTTTTATCATCATAAAATGGCATATCATGTCTTTGTTGGAGAGGATACACATCATATTCAGAGGAATTTGGATTTGGAGACTGTGATATTTCCTCCTAGACTGAGGGTACCAAAATTAGGGTTTGCTATAAAGTCAGTTTATTTCTGTTTTTTTGGGCAAGACTTGATTCCATGGTATTCCTTGGGTCCCTAAGTATCTAGGAATGGAATTTTGTCCATCAGTTTGGTTCAGGAGAGACTCAATTGGCCAATGGATTGCAAATCAGGTGAATTGGGTAAAAGTCAACAGTGAGAGGGGAAGTCAACTGTGGAATTTTGAGGTTCTCTCCAGGGTTTTCAAGGTCTCACATCCTCATATGGTCTTCAAGAGTCAAATTTCTTACCATTTATCAAGAATCAAGGGTTGGTACAAAAGTTACTAAATATGGAAATGACCTATAATTTGAAAGTTTCCTTTTTGGGCAAGTTCTTACACTACATTCAACTTGACTTTTCACCATCAAGAAAGCTTCAAATGAATTTTCCTCAAACATGAAAGTTGAAGATATTTTTCTCTTGTTTCCAACAAGTACTAATGGGTCTCCATATCATTTGTGAAACTCAAGTTATGATCAAAAGAAGGCAAAGTGGTTTTTAGGGTTCCATTTTCACAACTTTTGCACTTTGGGACATATGGACCTATAATTGATTCCATTGCTTCAAGGCATATTCCAACATCAAAGAACAATCCCTAAGGAGCATTTTTGGCCTTTAAATCAAGAAGTTTCATGGCTTATTCATCACTTATTCTCCATTATGCAAAATTGCCAAATCATTGAAAACTCATGAACCAACACATCTCAAGGCCCAAATCAATTTCAGGTGGGATTAGCAATTGTCAAGTAAGTGATCCATCATGAAATATTTGGGTGTACATGCATGGAAGAGGGTGTATCTCACATAATGAAATTTTCTAAAAAACACCCAAAACTCATTAAACAAAGAATTAGTAAGGCCCAAATCATTATCAGTGGGATAACCTAATCAATTTAAACCAACTCGTGCTAGGGTTAGGCAGAGGACACGTGATTTCAAGGAGAAAAGAAGCTTGAACCCTAAAAACTTGGATTATTCGTATCTCACAATTCACAAGGTTTCTTCACAAAATTCTTCCACAAACTTCATTCTGGGGATCCACAGAGCACAAACCAATCATCCTTTGAAGCTAACAGTGAAGATACGTGTTGCACCATCTCAGGTTAGTGATATTTTTGATGATTATAAAACTCTGTTTTTAAATACGCATAACGTTGTGTGGCATCCATGGATCATGCTGATATAATTTGTTTTGATTTTAGACGTGTATTATGTGCATATGGTGAAGTTTAAGTTTTGGACCCACACTTTGTTTTGTTCGAATCTCTTTGTGTGTTGATCATTTGCGAATTTTGATTGGATATTTGAGATCCTGACGAAATTCTGGACAAAATGGTATATGCATTTGCGTTTTCTGGGTTCTTTTAAGTTACAGGTGGTCGTGGACGGTGGCCAGAACCCTAGCTCCGGCGGCTGGTGAGGGTTCCGGCGAAGGGAGAGGCTGGAGGTAGAAGACGAGTCCTCAGCCGTTGATGTGGTTGATCGTGTGGCCCTCATGCTGCCACGCGTTTTAAGTTTTATTTTTTTTCTGATTTTTATTTAATGATCATGTGTGTGTGTTTCCATGCTTATTGTGGTGAGCCTTAAATCATAGCCCTTCATCATGTTTAATTTTTGTTTGGTTGACTTAACATGAGACGTTTGATGTATCTTGTGGACATAATTGTGACAACGCATTAAAAAAACCACGTGCTGCTCACGTGGGAGTGTAGGGTATGCTGATTGGTTTGGAGTGTGCGTGTGTTGTTGCTTATGGTGTGCACGTGAATCCTGGCCATTGATTGTGTCTACTTTGTGATTGTTTGACCATTTATGGAGCGCAGGATCAATCTGGTGGTAAGTACGCAGTCAACGTGGTTGACTGAAGACCATGCGTACCCCTTTTTTATTTTATTTTTTTTCTGAAGGATTTGATGCTTGGGCCTTGTTATTCGCATCCCACCCTTCCAGCCCACTAGCATTTCCAACGTGATCCAGCTGCTATTTACACCCCCTTTCATATTTCTTTATTTTTATTTTAATTTAATTATTACATCTCATTTTTAATTTTTAAAAATAGTTAATTGCATTAAAAAATTCCAAGAAAATTCATGCATCATTTTTATAATTTTGTAAAATTTTCACAAATTTTATTTTATTATTTTATTTTATTTTTGGTGTCTGAAATATTTATTTGTTTATTTTATTTTTGAATCATTCATATCATGCATACCTAAACTTGTAGAATTTTGTTCTCATAGCATGCAAAACCTTTTGAACTCATTCTTTTTGCATTTTTTCATCAACACATTGAATTGCATTAAAATATTTTTCTCTAATTTTTAAAAGTATTTCATATTGCATTTTAGTCCTCTTTTTTGCATATTGAGCCATGTTTCTCATCTGACTTTGCATGTTTGTTTGAGTGACTTTTATTATGAATTTTGGCATGAATTTTGAACATGTTGTTTGCTTCTGGTTGAGATATGTTGATAATTTATTTGGTGATTTTAGAAGATGGTTTGCTAATTATTTGATGTCTCTTTAGTTGAGGCCTTCTTGTATGCATATCTTTGACCAGGTCTGAGTACTTGTTTGAAAAGGCACTTGTGCCATTATTTTGGGATTGTTTCTTTGATTTCTTAATTCACGTTTGAATTGTTATAAGTCACTTAATCATTATTATATGTCATTGTTTGGGTTTCATTTGCCTTAACTTTTACTTATGTCTGTTTTGTACTAACCTTTTATGCAGGGGCTGAAGTAAGTTATTTAAGGGTGTGGATAATCATCCATATTCACCCTTACTCTTTCCTTCTCTCATCTTTTCTTTTCTTTAGGCTTAGGTTGTCGTCAAACCTCACTAACCGTAGGTCACCCATGCATGATAACATTAGGACTCTTAGTTTCCCTTTAGATTTTCCTTTGTGTCTTCTCTCTTCTCATCTCAAAACTCCCTGAAAACATTTAATAAGGATAAAGTGTATTGCGCACGAGCCTTAAGCGTGGGGAATGAGAAATGAGGGGCTTCCTCTCATCTTTCTAGAGTGCTTAGCGAGCGTCCTGTCTTGGGACGATGCGTTAAGTATTCGCCCCTGTGCCCTAGACTTTGGTGCAATGCAAGTTATGAACTAACTTAAGTCACTTCTGTCCTAAAAAATACAAACAAACTTCAAACCTTTTGTCCTTCGGGATTGTCAAACTAAAGGCTATTTTCTAAAAGGGAACGTTACTTTCCGTCTGAGTCGCAAACAGGCATCAACCCTAAGTGCCGGAAGCGAACTTAGCGTCGCTCATAAAAAACACAAAAAGAACTTGGTCTGAACTACATTGGCTCTAAATTCCCCATTGCACAAAGGGGGTACGTAGGCCTAGGACGTCGACGTCCTACCGAGTCTGTCTTTGTTTCCCCCCGTCTTAGTACAACCATAGATGATAGGATAACTCACCCTTAGATTAGACAACAAGCGTGGATCCCATCGAGTACGATGGACGCGTGGGGTGCTAGCACCTTCCCCTCGTGTAACCGACTCCCGAACCCAGGCTATGCTTGCGATGACCATTCCTTTCCCTCTTCCTTAGGTTTATGCGGTGTTCCCTTTCCCTCCCTTGGGATAAATTTACACGGCTGGCGACTCTGTTTTTCCGCGCCACTCTCGCGTTTGTACCTGGATGAAAATCCTGGGAGCGACACTAGGGTTCTTTTGAAAATGGGGTTTTCAGTTTCAGAGGAGGTTAGAGAAAACAAAAGTGTGGGAGGTGAGGGAGTGAAGTGTTTGTTTCTGATATAAATAGAGTGTTTTGAGTGAAAAAACAATTTTAACCAAAACAGAACATAAAGACAAAAGGAAACAAGAAACAAAAAATAAAGACAAATATCTAAGAACTGAGGAGTTTTTACTCAATAATTACAATCCACGTGTCAGAAGACGTTTCAAATTTATGAGACGTAGGAGGACAGTTGCCAGAGGCAGTTACCACAATGTGTTTGTTTGTGTGCATATCATAGGCAGTTAATCTTATTCATAATATCAGAGGCTAAGATTCTTCAGAGGTTATTTATTCATCAGAAGCTGATTCAAAGCTTTTGATTATCCTTATTCTGAATATTTTTTAATACGGGACGTAGGCCCCAGTTATTGAAAGTATTCACCTTCATTCATATACATTAGTGCAATTAAAATTAAAACAAATGTCAACTTTCATCCTCGGACCAATAATTCAACAATCCACATCCGCAACACCACTCTCTTTAGGCCAAACACAATTCTCTTTGGGCACCCATACACTCTTGAGGTTAATCACCATCTTTTGGTTAATCGCCTTCTTCATGGGTTAATCACCTTCTCATGGTTAAATTTCCATCTCTGAACCATACACTTCTCTTTGGGTTAATCATATTATCATGGTTAAACCCTTTTCATGCATGTCTACCTTGTGAGTCTCAATGCTTAGGCAGACCCCTTTTGTGCATGTTTGCCTTATGAGTCCCAATGCTTAGCCAAACCCCTCATTCTCATGCATGTCTTCCTTGTGAGTCACAGTGCTTAGGCATGCCATTTTTCTTTTTATGTTTTCCTTGTGAGTCCCAGTGCTTATGCAAACCATTTTCATGCATGTCTGCCTTATGAGTCCCGGTGCTCAGGCAGACTCATTTCATGCATGCTTGCCTTGTGAGACCCAGGATTAGGAAAGCCTATTCATACATATTTGCCTTGTGAGTCTCAGTGCTTAGGCAACCCCCTTTTCGTGTATGTCTACCTTGTGAGTCCCAGAGCTTAGGCAAACCCTCGTTTGTAGGTCTTGATCCCCCAAATCTAGACAAAACGCTAAAACTCTGCATTGGCTAATCACCACTTATTGGTTAAATGCCACACTCCTGGTTCAGATACCACTATATGGGTTCAAATAATACAATCTTGGTCCAACAACATCTTCCACAACACCTTCTTTCTTTACAAACATTCACAAACTTTGTCAATTCGATTCAAGCAACAACCTTTTAAAAATAAATTTCTTTCTTTTCATAAAAGAGTTGTTATAATCTGTTCCTTAGCAATCAAACTAAAAACCTCACTACAATAAATAACGCTTTTCATGAGAAAGCTTTAACCTCGAACAATAAAAAAAATGACGTGTAAAGGCAAGGCACGCTAATTTTCTCATGTACCGAGTAGTTTTTTCACTTCAGTTTTATGAAAAACCGAGGGAACATACAATAAATAACGCTTTTCATGAGAAAGCTTTAACCTCGAACAATAGAAAAATGACGTGTAAAGGCAAGGCGCGCTACTTTTTATTATTTAAAATAAAATAAAAAACATAAATTCCCTCGGTTTTTCATAAAACTGAAGTGAAAAAACTACTCGGTACATGTTTTGATTCCCAGCTATCGCAATTTATGATTCTATTTGTTTATAAGTGTAAACAGATTTTACACTTTTCTATTTAACCGAGGCATAAAATAATAAGATTTTACTATAAAATCACTCGTTAAACAGATTTTACCTTAATTCTTAGTAATATGAAGCCGCCCCAAGCATCATTCTTTGGGATGGATTGCAATATAGAAAAAATGTTCAATGTTCTTCTATCTTGAACAAAACATTTTTTCTGCCCTTGCTATCCATCCCAACATATTGGTGTTGATATTGTTGTTGTCGTATTTTTTGGAATAACCCTCAGTTAAAGAAGGATACTCAGTTGATTGATTGCAAGTGTAGAAAATTATTCTTGCTTCAAGTTAATTAAAGAATGAAGCTTAACCAACAATGAAAGGAGCTCAACCTTTGAAAAGTACTCGGTTGATAGATTGCAAGTGTAGAAAATCATTCTTGCTTCAATTTAAACAAAGAATGGAGTTTAACCAACAAAGAAGGGAGCTCAACCTTTGAAAAGTACTTAGTTGATAGATTGCAAGTACAGAAAATCATTATTAATTCAAAAAAAATTGTTTTAATGGGTATGCAACAAAATTTGGATATTACCGAAGATTTGTTGTAAACAATATTTTTAAATATCCTGTGTAAATAATGTATTTTAAAAAAAAAATAGTCATCTCGGTTTTCTTTATCACCGAGGTGATAGTTAAAAGGAGAAGATATGAAACCTCGGTTTTATAGTAAAATCGAGGTGGTTAGTAATCATATTTTACTATAAAAGCACTTGTTAAACAAATATTTATCATAATACTAACTTATATGTAGCCACCCCAAAGAGAGGAAATATTCACCACCATCCATTTTTATCATGAGTTGCTACTACAGATCTCTGGGATGAATTGTAAGTGCGGAAAATAAAAATTCTCTTTGAGAAATAGATCTCTAGCATTTTACATGGGACTTGGACATGTAAAATAAATTTACTCATTGAGAAACTGATTTTACAATGTATTTTTAATATTTTGTGTAAATAATGTATTTAAAAAAACAACTTATTCACCTTGGTTTTCTTCGTGGTCGAGGGGATCGTAAAACATTTTTTTTACTATATTCAACGCCTTTAAACAAATCTTTGTCGTCCATTTAATGTTTATAAACGTTCATGAATCTGCCATTAGTGATCCGCGTGAAACCTAAGGGACATCAGTTATAAAAGCATGTTGAATATTGAAAATCTAACCTAAATGAAACATGAAGCACTTGAAACATAAAGACATTTTGAAAATTTCTATAAGATGGATTGCAAGAGTAGAAAATTACTTGGGTTTAAGGTTTGTTTTCTTAAATATTTATTTGAGCACAAAATCATATATTTGAATATTCATATTATTTATCTAACCCTTATTTTGGTTTGTTTAAGAATCAAATACATGCAAGATTCGTAGAGAATAATCTTACACCCAACATTTGATCTTTCCCAAGATTCAATAATTTGAAGATTTAAAATTTAGATCTTCGGGAAATTTGATTTTTATCTAGATCCCTAGGGAATTTGGTTTTTATTTTAATATTCAGTGTAAAAAATGTAATATTCTGGATAAACAATGTAATATTTCTGGGTAAACAATGTAACAATTAAAAAAAAAAGAAATAATCTTACCCCTCGGTTTTCAAGATAAACTGAGATGAAAGATACGTTAGTTTTGAAAATAATGAAAGTGTTGTTGCTAGGTTTCGAACCCATGTGCATTTAATTTTACCTCTCGATTTTAATACCACCGAGGTAATAAGTGGAGAGTTTTCATGTCGCCCTTCGTTATCTCGCTTCTATAGCCGATCTATTACGCATTTCGTGTCCGAGGTAAAAAGCGCTTTTTGTAGTAGTGCTTAGAGTATCCGAACGAGGATCAAAATTAGCTACCGTCAAAATACTTCTAGCATATGGTTATAACATAGTTCCCTAAAATCAACCAACAAATACTTATTTTCTACTTATGAAACTACAAAGCTCTAATTTTTTCATTGAACTATAAGAATATGTAGGCACGAGGGTTTGAATCATTGGCGAGCACATTAATTAAAAACTTATTTTTCTTTAATTAAAACCAATCACAAGTAACATCTAGATAATAACACTCATTCGCGCAAAGAATAATCAAAATGATTTCCGCTGAATACAATGGATGTGGAGGATGCTAAATTGCTAATACATTCCCCTTGGATAACCAACTTCCTTACCCTTTTTTATTCCTTTTGAGTTTTATTGATATTTTTCCTTTATCTTAGAATAAATAAAAATTAGTGACGACTTTGTTGCTATTTTGAGCGTGCGACACGCTCATGTATTTTTCGCGCCGCGACAACCCTCCCACAATTCATGTTGTATTTGGTGAACTTTTAAGACCAACTTATCTAAATTTTCCAAAAACAAAAACTGAAATAGTATGAATATCTTTTGAAAGAAAATGTACATGTTCTAAATAATTTGATTTAAAAAAAAGAAAATAAATATATTCACTTTTACTAATGACCCATTATTTCTCTTTTATAAAACCTAATAACTAGTGACATTTATACTAATGAAGACTATTATTTAATCACATTAATTTACATTTTTTTCATTTTAATGAGTGTTAAATTTTCAAAAGAATTTTTTTTTAATGAAATTTTAAATTTTTTAATCAAATTATACTTTTAACTGCTGCTACTCGAAAAATAGTCGACCGGAGGCGAAAAGAGGAAGAATCAGGAGAGTCGCCATCGAACTTTATTTATCCCATGAGGGGAAGGGAAAACATCGAGAAAACCCAAAGAAGAAAGGATAAGATGGTCTCGCAACCAAATTATGGGTTCGGAAGCCGGTTATGTGGGGGGAAGGTATTAGCACCCCCCACATCCATAGTACTCGATGGGAACCATTCGCTTGTCTATGTGTAAGGATGTTTGCTAAAGGTATTGTTTGCTAAGAGTGTTCTAAGAGGGAGAGAGAAGGGTAAAGAACAAAGAATGTGAAAGAAAATAAAAGAGAAGGTGGGGAGAAGAGGGGACTCGATAGGACTTCGCGGTCCTATGCCTACGTATTCCCTAATGGGAAATTCAGAGTCCACGTAGTTCGGGAGACTATGGGTGAAGAAAATGGAAGGGGGCTCGCCAAGATTATTGCAATCTTGTGCCTACGTATCTTACATTCGGACGAGAATGAAGAATCAGAGCAATCGTAGTTCGACCTACGATTTGTTGGTGCTTTTTATGGACGATGCTAACGTGCGGGTTCTAGCAGTTAGGTGTTTTGCGGCTCGCTCGTGGAGTCTTATGCGTTACCTGTTTGCGGTTGAACGGACGCAACATGTCCTTTTTGAAAAGGTTGATTTTTGCCATCAAGGCAAGATGTCACATTTGATTTGTGAAGGTTGGTTTTAAGGGTGAAATAAGTCCTCTGATAGGAACCCCTTCGGGTAGTACCCAATTCTTTATCTCAAAAGGTTTGTTGTGAAAGATGTGTGGTGAATACAGCTATGTCTTCATATTGAAAGACGAGTATCGGGACCACACACTCTAAAGTGAGCATCCTAACACTCGAAGAGGAAGAGATCTTCACCCAATCCTCTTTCTTTAGTTCAATACAAAGAGAACTTTATTCTCTTATTTAAGGTGTTTTAGTTTTAGATGGTAAGTGCTTCACGACAGTGAACCCTAAAGGTAATATCAAGCACTCGGGATAGGAGAAGGCCTTCGCCTAACCACTCCACGACCATCTAAGTTTATTAAGAAAATGTTTTGAAAATGCACTTGGTACAAGACCAATGGTTTTAGATACAAGGAGATGAAATAAAGAGAGAAAAAGGTTTTTGAAAGAATGGGTGGTGAATATAGTCACGTCTTCATATTGAAAGACGAGTATCGAGAGCACACACTCTAAAGTGAGCATCCTAATACTCGAAGAGGAAGAGGTCTTCACCCAATCCCCTCTCTTTAGTTCAATACAAAGAGAACTTTATTCCCTTATTTAAAGAAGTGTTTTGATTTAGATGGTAAGTGCTTCACGACAGTGAACCCTAAAGGTAGTGTCAAGCACTCGGGATAGGACAAGGCCTTCACCTAACCACTCCACGACCATCTAAGTTTATTAAGAAAAAGTTTTGAAAATGAGCACTTGGTACAAGACCAAGGTTTTTGACTTAAGAAGAGAATGAAAATGAGAAATGAAATAGAAATCGAAATGAAAATGAAATAGTCTCGTCCTAATCAAGATTTAAATCGAGAAATCGATAATCTTTGATGTTTGACTTTCATTGACCAACAAAAATAAAAAAATGGCCTCATATTGATCAAGATTTTGGATCAATTTGAATAAATCAACTAATCCTGATTTTTGTTATATCATTGGCCAAAAGAAATAAAAAATAAAGTCAATCAAGAAATTAGAATCGTGAGATCTAGTCCAAGTTACAAACTCAAAAAGTTAAGAGTCAAAGAAATTAATAGAAATTAATCAACAAAAATCTAAGATTAAACCCTAAATAATTAAATTTTAGACATGCATAAAAAAATGAAAAGGATTAATCTACAGACTAATTAAAAAAACATATTTCTAAATTATCATTAAAAACACTAATTAAGGTAAATTTAGAATTAACAATATATCCAAATAAAACAAGATTATTATTTTAAAAAAAAAAGGGTTAAAGAATAGAAAATTAAGAGGTGGAGTGTATAAGTGGTTATGGTATGTGGAAAATAGAATGAAGAAAAAGCTATTGGGCTTCAAAGCCCAATCTAAGAAAACTGACTTTTCTATTAAAAAAAATTACTAAATGAATTAAAATAGTGGCCCCTTCTCTGTACGATGGATCAAAGAAGAAAGAGGGTCATCAACTGGTGATGGTAAGTTGTTTTCGTAGCTTGGTTGTTGGTTGTGGTTGTAGTGTTGCTGTTGATGGTGAACTTTGTTAGATTGAAGGTCGATGATAAGAAGTTGATGAAATGTAGGTTCGGTGTTGCTCTTTGAACATGGGGAAGCAGGCTGAGATGGTTTGGAAGGAGTTTGTTTTTGAATGGTTTGTTGTGGTTGTGTTGAATCGATTGTTGTTTGTAGATGAACTGAAGAGATGAAAGGAGCTAGATCATGATGCTACGCAGTGGGTGAAGGTTTAGAGCTTAGTGTTTTTTCTTTTCAGAGAACTTCTCTTTTTTCAATATTTTTCTCCGTTCTCCTTTTCTTTCTTTAGACTCCATTCCTCTCCCCTTAAAATGAAACACAAACCTCTTTTTTTAAAAATTTGTGGATTAAGTTTGTAGTACAGCAAGTTTGTCTTGTTTTGATGTTAGGTTGCTTTCATGACAGAATTGTTGCTGGTTGTTAATGATGCAGAGTTTTGCAGGTATCATACGGTTGATACAGAAGCAGTGTTGGAGTGTCAAGTTCTTTTCATGGTGCCAGATTGTTGTTTGTTGGTAGCAGGGTGCAGAATGTCATTGGTATGTGCAAGGATTCCACAGGTTTTGTCTTGGAGTGGTTTTACGGAATTTGTGTAGCAGGTTGTGTCATTGTGGAGAGTGGCGCATTGCTATGTCATGGTCTTGATGCATGTTGCTTATTGTTGGCTTTGGTGGAAAGTGGTCTTGGGGCAGTGGTTATACAAAAGTTTGGTTTAATGAAAATTGTACGTGAGACCTGTATTAAAGTAGATTTGGATAGCTTGATTTCCCCCTATTTTTTGTACCTTTTTTATTGTAACCAAAATATGTTAATGGGCCCTTAAAAGAAAAGACAATTGACTTTTGGGATGAAATTTTGTAATTTGAATTGTAGTGAGCATGAGTTTGTAATGAGTTTATTTGACATTGGATTTTGGTATTGTGTCTAGATCATGAATTTTGAATCTTGACTAGAGCTTGAATGGATCTTGACATGTAATTGAAACTTTGAATTTAAAATCTTGATATCTAATTGAAAATGTGAATTGATATGAAAGGCATGAAACTTGAGAAATTGGCAAAAACTCAAATCTTGGATTAATTCCTTGGAAAATGGAATCAAGCATAACTCGATCCAGAGCCTTGACGAATCCATTAATAAACCAACCAAATTTCGAACTTTAACCAAACTTGAATTAAACCTTGCACCCGACTAAGCGTGAACCAATTTCCGAGTCTTAATCATTTCGAACAAATTCTTGAGATACGACTGAAATTGAATCCATCTTTAAAATCATCTTGAATAAATGACGCAATAAATCATCCTCGAAACTCACTTTCAACAACTTGAACTCTTTATTACAACCGGGCCAGAAATGTATTAAAACCTTGAGACAATTCCATACCACCTCCTGATCCCAACTGTAACTTAACTCCATCAGATAAACTTTGATTTTGCACAAAACCCGTATCTGGATCCTTAACCATAAGTACTTGAATTTAATCCACACTTGTCCTCAAAATAGCCCATGATACGGATGACTTGAGATATTAACTGCACTGACATTTTACCAAAAGCCTAATTGAAAATCAATTTGCCCTAATAATTACCCATCTTGAAACAACTACCTATGCCACAGTCTGATAACTTGATCCTGAAACAAACCACTTGTTTGACCAAGATTATGTCAAACTTCCGATGAATTTCCAAACACTACTGCACACACAATTGACCTGATTTCAAGCAATTCTGAATTGAATGACACCTCTTCTCAAACAAAAAATGAATAAGAAACCCTAATCTCCATGCTTTGTGTGCGTACTGATGAGGAAAACAACTTGATGAATCTCGACAGAGGAAAGCCCTGTAGCTGGATGAACTTTGATAGAAAGAGACTCACAATGTTGTGAGATCAAACCTTTGCTTCAATCTTGAGTGAAAGAACCTTAAAGCAGATAGGAAATCCTGATTCAAAGGCCGCTGTAATCCCGTGTCTTAGAATACCAATGCAATGTATGATTATGAGCTAATGGGATGCATAGATGATGTGATATGCAAGGCTAGGGTTAGGGTGAAAATGAGGGTGTGACAGATGCCTCTATTTAATCTTCTTGGACTTAAAGGTGTGAGTGACAGAGGTTTTCTTAAAGTCAAGGTACAAGGAGATTAAATATAAGAATACCCAGAATTTTCAGCCGGAAAAGTAAGTGGAATGAAAGTGATGAATTGGTGGGATGGCTTGAAAAAGGCATCTGTCATTAGGAAAAAGGCGATTGGTTATGAGGGATATGATGATATGCTTGAGATGCGATGAGGAATGAATATGAGTGCTTTGCCAGCCTCGGAAGGGGAGGCATCCATGTAGTACCTTGGTGACACATAAAAGGTCATGAGATGTTCCTTCTACAAAAGGTAGATAAGACTCTAGAAATAAAGGATGAGATATTCCTTCTACGAAAGGTAGAGAGGACTCAAGAAATAAAAGATGAGATATTCCTCCTACGAAAGGTAAAGAAGACTCAAGAATAAAGGATAAAAATTGGTTCTTCTCTTGCAAAAGGCAAAGAGGACCCCTGAACGAAAGGTTAGGAGAAAAAATAAATTCCTGCTACAACAAGTAGAGGAGACTCCCTTGGGAGAAGACGATCGTATTATTTTTTGCAGAAGCAGAAACGACTCCAGAACACAAGGTTTGGAGAGAAAAAGATTCCTGCTACATCACGTAGAGGAGACTCCCTTTGGAGAAGACGATCGTACTATTTTCTGCAACAGCAGAAACGACTCCAGAACACAAGGTTTGGAGAATAATTCCTCCTACAAAAGGTATAGAGGACTCCAGAACAAAAGGCTTGGAGACAATTTCCTTCTACGAAAGGTAGAGAGGACCTAGGAGACAATTTCCTTCTACGAAAGGTAGAGAGGACCCCAGAACAAAAGGCTTGGAGAAATAACATAACTCCCTTGGGAGAAGACGATCGTACTTACTTCTGCGAATAGCAGAAATGACTCTGGAACAAAAGGTTTAGAGACAGATTCCTTTCTACAAAAGGTAGGAAGGAGACCTACAAAAGGTAAGTTGGGAAGAATTTGTGCAAAAGGAACGGGAAGGCTCTTACTAAAGGTAAGTTGGATACATTGCAAAAGGCAAGGAGGAGATACATCGTGAAAAATGACACGAAAGACTCACAAAAGGTAAGTTAGGGGCAATAACCATCTTCCTGCATAAGGCAGAGGCAACTTACTTTGGGTATCAGAATATCATAGACCTCACAGGCACAACGGCGGAGGTGACATTCTCTGAGTTGCGCCCATTCAGTTCTTGGCCACATAGGCATCAAGCGTCCAAATTGATCGAAGATACCTAATACAAAGTTTTGTCGCGTGCGTAAGGCAGCGAGAACGCTTACAAAAGGAAAGCGAAAGGACAAGACTTCACGCGAAAGACACGGAAGGAGTTGGAAGAAATAAGTGATGAGAGAGACGAAGCCACAGGAATGCCCTACCCTCTACAGGAACTGGCTAAACAAGCATGCAAATGATGTAGAAATGTATGCGAAATGTTGGGGATATGAAAGTCTGGAGTGACGGTCGTGCCAAGCATGGTTGGGTCTAGTTAAGGTGCCAAGGATGGTTGGGCTCTTGTTGAAATACTTGCTGGGGAAAAGGAGATGGCTAAGGTGAAGGATACCAACCAGAGATGACTTTTAAAAGGGTTACCAGATGAGAACTGGTTTTTAAGGGGTAGACTACCAGACGAGAACTGGTGGCAAAAGGTTAAGTTGTCAGACGAGAACTGACTTTATGGTTGGCTAGACGGGAACTAGACTTTGAAACGGTGCTTACCAAACGAGAACTGGTTTCAAAAGTTGGCTAAAGAATAGGTGACCGGACGAGAACTGGCATATAAGTTGTTTACCAGATGAGAACAGGTATTATGGTTTGCCAGACGAGAACTGGACTTTAAAGTTGTGCAAGCAAGGTGGATTTTGTATCTGGTTAAGGGTGCCGAGTATAATCGGGCTTATGGTGGGAGGTGCCAAGTATGGTTGGGCTTTGGGTTGGATGGGGAATGAGCTTAACTTCCCGATACTCGAAACCTGACGATGCTACGATCGGATGGTAGATGTGGATGACCCAAGTTTGATCCTTTGTAAGAGTTGCGCTCACTTCTAACTAAGATGCCAAGATGACTTTGCAAACGACAATATGGGCATAACGACTTGACTTATACATATTGGTTGCGCTTTTGCTCTGCCCCGGGGATTTTCGACACTTGTTGCAAACTCAACATTTACTAGTGCCTAACAGGGTCTGCTTGACCAATCTTGAAAGTGTAGAGGAAAACTGCCCCTTTGCAATTGATTTTCCCCGGTCTGTTCCTCGAACAAAAACTTTGGGGGTGATTATACCATGACATAGTCGGAGATAATTTTTCCCAATGTCTGAATCTTCAATAGTCAGCCTTTGCTTGAGTCTCTTGAAGGACTTGCCCCAGAATGAGCGTTGAAGCGACTTAACCTGTGTTGATTGAGCCTTGGAGGGATTTGCCCTCAGTCACAAGAATCTCTGGGGGGCCTACCTTTGGCCGATGGAGTCTTGAGATGATTCTCTGCTCAACTCACTCTTGAATGTTCTGCTCCAGATTCACAAGGTTATGAGAAGGTTTTGATTCGAGCCATCACCAACGAATGATCAAGTTTCTCTCTTATTGCACTTTGTTGGAATCTTTTTTATGTCAAGTACTTTCTTGCAGTTAAAATTGTTTGCTTAGAAATGGTAATTTTAATGCGACATTCATGCAGGTTTTGAAGGAAATCATTTATTGGAATGATGTGAAAGTGTGTGGTGAGTGGACATTAGTCCAAACACAGTGTTGATTCATCGGTGTGTGAAAAATATAGCAAGAATATGACACCAATGATGAAGATTAGTAAATCTGTGGGGAGTCAGTTTACGCAAGAATAAACCCTACTTCAATTAGGTCTTTCGAGGGTTGTAATGTGGCCCGGTTCATGGTTATTTGAAACAAAGGATATTAGGTTCAAATTTTGATTTGTACCCACCCCTTCTTCGTGATATCTCCAGTCCTACACTCAGTTATACTACACACATTTATCTTCCAAAAGGGTTGCCGGTGTAAGGGCGAATTTGCTTGGAATGACAGTCACCTTATTTTATTTTCGTGGATGTCAGTGACCTTTCTAATCCATTTTGGTGGCCACTGAATCAGGTTTTGCTTTTGCTGAGGATTTGAGGGCCTCTTTTGCTTTTTTTTTTATCCCTAACTTTTGCATGGACTGACTTCACTTTTCGAGTCCATCGGGATTGCCCTAATTTTGCCTAAGTTTCCTCTTTGGGGTGGCGGACTTAGCGGACTCTCTCTTCTTTTTCTTTTTTTTTTCTTTTTTTGAAGGGTTGTGACTGCCAATAACAGAAGGTTTCATATTGAAATTCGAATGTGTAATCAGGATAACTGAACACTACCCATGCCCCAGGTTAAGCGTAAGGGTTTAGAAATCAGAAGAAAACTCCTACTTCTAGGCTCGAAGGGGTTGACTAGGGACTAACTCCTTATCTCTCCAGTGTTTAGGGGATTTGAAACAATGCCTGTACATCATCAGCAGGATTTTATCCAAAAGCATACAGTTCGCATTTATGCGTATTTCGTTTTCATCATCCTCCCTCAAATCTTTACTAAGACAACAACTGATAAAGGGAGTGAAATGTGGGAAAAAATTTTTTGTGATTTTTTGCAATATATGAGAAAAAATGAGTGGATACGAATGGACTTGTTCAAAAAAGCACGTTCATTACATTAACAAAACCATTAGTAAGCAACAATGTTTAAAAGCAAATAGAACTTAACAGGGAAGAAACTACAAATGCAAATAAATGACAAGATCTAAAAATTGCCAATCCTAGGGATGTCTTCTGTCTGACCCACTGGCTCGAGGAGATGACCCTTGTAGTCTTTGAACTCAAACAGACGAGAGGTTGACGTGCACAACCAGGCTTCCTTCTGGAAAGGATATGTAACCTTTGTCAATCAGTTGTTGCACTTTGGCTTGGTAAGCTTTTCAATCTTCAGTCAAATGCCCCATTGATCCAGCATGATATCCACATTGCACATCGGGATCGTACCCAGGAGGGTATGGCTCTGGCAATGGCTTGAGAGACTTGGGAACCACCAGCGAGCTTTGAATCAGATGCGGCAAGAGTTGACTGTATGACATAGGGACTGTATGAAGAGGAGCATTCCTTATTTCTAGATTGTTGTGAGGCCTATGCTGACTCTGGCGCTGATTCTGATATCCTCGGCCATGGGGTCGTTGATTTACATGAGGAGCAATCCACGGTTTCTGGGACGAACCTATAGGCATTACTGGTTGCCCATAAGGATAGCATGGCGCTGGAAATGATGACTGTTGAGAAGATGAGGGACCAAAAGGTTTTGCTGGTACAACATGAGAATACTCAACATTTGCTATGACTGCATTGGTTTCATCCTCTTCCTCTTGGGAGTTAATGAGGGATTTAGTCTCATCGGCTTGGCTATTCGAGGCGTTCTGGATTAGTCCACTCTTGAGGTAGCTCTCGATGCGTTCCCCTACCATCACAAGGTCAGAGAAGCTTGATGGCGTACTGCCAACCATTCTTTCAAGATAAGAGCCATGCAGACTGTTTATGAACATGTCAATCAATTCCCTGTCCAAGAGTGGTGGTTGCACTCTGGCTGCTAATTCTCTCCATCGCTGTGCATATTCCTTGAAGGATTCATCGCCATTCTGAGATAAGCTTTGCAACTGCATGCGGCTAGGAGCCACGTCTAGATTGTACTGATATCGCATTAAAAAAGCGCTGGATAAGTCCTTCCATGATTGAATATTGCTTCTTTCTAAGTCCATGTACCAACTTAAAGATGCCTCACTCAAACTATCTTGAAAACAGTGAATCATCAGCTTATCATCATGGGTATATGTGGTCATTTTTCGGCAGAACATCACCAAATGACGCTTCGGGCAACTACGACCTGCATACTTCTCGAAGTTGGGTACTATGAATTTCTGAGGAATCACCAAGTTTGGCACTAGGAACATATCAGCAGCATCGAGCCCAGGCGTATCAGGCACTTTCATAGCTTGGAGTTTTTCCTCAATATCACGAAGTATTTCCTTCATAGGATCAGTCAATGGCTTCCTCTGGGGTCGCGTAGGAATATTTAATCGTGGAGGATCATCATCAGGCAGAAGACCATACAGTGGATTAGTTGTCACAGTGAAACCTGGTGGTGGATCAACATTCTGACGGTTGCTCTTTGACATGGCTACCTTAGCTCCCAACTTGATTTGTCTAGCTGGCCTTTCAAGTCGTCTATGTTCCACTTGCTTCAAATGCTTCACATCTACCACAGGTTCAATGCGAGCGTCGAGAAATCAACTGCGGGTTATGGACAAAGAACTGAATGAGCTTCTCGGTTTTTAGTTGGAGAATGATATGCAAAATGATGCAAAGATGCTTATGCAAATGCAATGTTATGAATGCAATAAGACATGGGATCAAAGATCACTGAATCAGAGGTTCACACTACAGGTGTCAAGGTCACAGATTCTGCATGACAGCACCACAAGATAACCCTAACCTCGGGTAGTCAATCTATTGGGTTACAATAGGGCATTCCAAAGGTTTTCAAACAAGGTCCCATGCACTAACCCTCAAAAGTTTCCATCATAACAAAGATTCGTAAGACGGTAATCCCTTCAAAGGATGAACACAGAGTTATGTCTTAGTGACCTTTGGAATTGGGTTCTAAAAAGGTCCTCAGAATCACGGACTCCCAGGTCGGAAACAAAGACGCCATTACGACTGATCGTAAGACATAATCATTCCCAAAGGGGCCTCATCTGAGCGGTGGAAGTCAAACCAACTTGACGAGTCCTAAGTCTCGCAAATCAGTAAGCAACCACCTCCTAGCTTAGTGTATACTCGAAAAACTCGGGTAGAAAGCTTTTCTCCTCACAAACCATCCCCAATATACCCAACAGATAAGAGAAACACAAGATAATAAAGCAATAATAAAGCAAACAAAAATACACATATGATAAACAAACTAGGCTTGGCTTGCTAGGATGAACCATCTCCCCAGCAGAGTCGCCAGCTGCCGTTACTCGAAAAATAGTCGACTGGAGGCGAAAAAGAGGAAGAAACAGGAGAGTCGCCATCAAACTTTATTTATCCCATGAGGGGAAGGGAAAACATCGAGAAAACTCAAAGAACAAAGGATAAGATGGTCTCGCAACCAAATTATGGGTTCGGAAGTCGGTTATGTGGGGGGAAGGTATTAGCACCCCCCACATCCATCGTACTCGATGGGAACCATTCGCTTGTCTATGTGTAAGGATGTTTGCTAAAGGTATTATTTGCTAAGAGTGTTCTAAGAGGGAGAGAGAAGGGTAAAGAACAAAGAATGTGAAAGAAAATAAAAGAGAAGGTGGGGAGAAGAGGGGACTCGATAGGATTTCGCGGTCCTATGACTACGTATTCCCTAATGGGAAATTCAGAGTCCACGTAGTTCGGGAGACTACGGGTAAAGAAAATGGAAGGGGGTTCGCCAATATTATTGCAATCTTGTGCCTACGTATCTTACATTCGGACGAGAATGAAGAATCAGAGCAATCGTAGTTCGACCTACGATTTGTTGGTGTTTTTTATGGACGATGCTAATGTGCGGGTTCTAGCAGTTAGGTGTTTTGCGGCTCGCTCGTGGAGTCTTATGCGTTACCTGTTTGCGGTAGAACGGACGCAACATGTCCTTTTTGAAAAGGTTGATTTTCGCCATCAAGGCAAGATGTCACATTTGATTTGTGAAGGTTGGTTTTAAGGGTGAAATAAGTCCTCGGATAGGAACCCCTTCCGGTAGTACCCAATTCTTTATCTCAAAAGGTTTGTTGTGAAAGATGTGTGGCGAATACAGTTAGGTCTTCATATTGAAAGACGAGTATCGGGACCACACACTCTAAAGTGAGCATCCTAACACTCGAAGAGGAAGAGGTCTTCACCCAATCCTCTTTCTTTAGTTCAATACAAAGAGAACTTTATTCTCTTATTTAAGGTGTTTTAGTTTTAGATGGTAAGTGCTTCACGACAGTGAACCCTAAAGGTAATATCAAGCACTCGGGATAGGAGAAGGCCTTCGCCTAACCACTCCACGACCATCTAAGTTTATTAAGAAAATGTTTTGAAAATGCACTTGGTACAAGACCAAGGTTTTTAGATACAAGGAGATGAAATAAAGAGAGAAAAAGGTTTTTGAAAGAATGGATGGTGAATATAGTCACATCTTCATATTGAAAGACGAGTATCGAGACCACACACTCTAAAGTGAGCATCCTAATACTCGAAGAGGAAGAGGTCTTCACCCAATCCCCTCTCTTTAGTTCAATACAAAGAGAACTTTATTCCCTTATTTAAAGAAGTGTTTTGATTTAGATGGTAAGTGCTTCACGACAGTGAACCCTAAAGGTAGTGTCAAGCACTCGGGATAGGACAAGGCCTTCGCCTAACCACTCCACGACCATCTAAGTTTATTAAGAAAAAGTTTTGAAAATGAGCACTTAGTACAAGACCAAGGTTTTTGACTTAAGAAGAGAATGAAAATGAGAAATGAAATAGAAATCGAAATGAAAATGAAATAGTCTCGTCCTAATCAAGATTTAAATCGAGAAATCGATAATCTTTGATGTTTGACTTTCATTGACCAACAAAAATAAAAAAAATGGCCTCATATTGATCAAGATTTTGGATCAATTTGAATAAATCAACTAATCCTGATTTTTGTTATATCATTGGCCAAAAGAAATAAAAAAGAAAGTCAATCAAGAAATTAGAATCGTGAGATCTAATCCAAGTTACAAACTCAAAAAGTTAAGAGTCAAAGAAATTAATAGAAATTAATCAACAAAAATCTAAGATTAAACCCTAAATAATTAAATTTTAGACATGCATAAAAAAATGAAAAGGATTAATCTACAGACTAATTAAAAAAAACATATTTCTAAATTATCATTAAAAACACTAATTAAGGTAAATTTAGAATTAACAATATATCCAAATAAAACAAGATTATTATTTTAAAAAAAAAAAAGGGTTAAAGAATAGAAAATTAAGAGGTGGAGTGTATAAGTGGTTATGGTATGTGGAAAATAGAATGAAGAAAAAGCTATTGGGCTTCAAAGCCCAATCTAAAAAAATTGACTTTTCTATTAAAAATAAATTACTAAATGAATTAAAATAATGGCCCCTTCTCTGTAAGATGGATCAAAGAAGAAAGAGGGTCATCCACAAACCCTAATCTGACGCCATGTGATCGGAAAAATGATGAAGGGGGTCAATCGGAATTCGCAGCACCAATCAAAAAGGGAATACAAAACAAAATCGACACCATGATATGCAGGTGGACTCAAACTTCTCCGACGAAGCAAATCGATTCTCTCTCGCGATTCCAACTCTCTCTCGTACGTTTCTGTTGTTTCCTCACGACGCGGCGGTTCAACTGGTGATGGTAAGTTGTTTTCGTAGCTTGGTTGTTAGTTGTGGTTGTAGTGTTGTTGTTGATGGTGAACTTTGTTAGATTGAAGGTCGATGATAAGAAGTTAATGAAATGCAGGTTCAGTGTTGCTCTTTGAACATGGGGAAGCATGCTGAGATGGTTTGGAAGGAGTTTGTTTTTGAATGGTTTGTTGTGGTTGTGTTGAATCGGTTGTTGTTTATAGATGAACTGAAGAGATGAAAGGAGCTAGATCATAATGCTACACAGTGGGTGAAGGTTGAGAGGTTAGTGTTTTTTCTTTTTAGAGAACTTCTCTTTTTTCAATATTTTTCTCCGTTCTCCTTTTCTTTCTTTAGACTCCATTCCTCTCCCCTTAAAATGAAACGCAAACCTCTTTTTTTTAAAAATTTGTGGATTAAGTTTGTAGTACAGCAAGTTTGTCTTGTTTTGATGTTAGGTTGCTTTCATGACAGAATTGTTGCTGGTTGTTGATGATGCAGAGTTTTGCAGGTATCATACGGTTGATACAGAAGCAGTGTTGGAGTGTCAAGTTGTTTTCATGGTGCCAGATTGTTGTTTGTTGGTAGCAGGGTGCAGAATGTCATTGGTATGTGCAAGGATTCAGCAGGTTTTATCTTGGAGTGGTTTTACGGAATTGGTGTAGCAGGTTGTGTCATTGTGGAGAGTGGTGCATTGTTATGTCATGGTCTTGATGCATGTTGCTTATTGTTGGCTTTGGTGGAAAGTGGTCTTGGGGGCAGTGGTTGTACAAAAGTTTGGTTTAATGAAAATTGTACATGAGACTTGTATTAAAGTAGATTTGGATAGCTTGATTTCCCCCTATTTTTTGTACCTTTTTTATTGTAACCAAAATATGTTAGTGGGCCCTTAAAAGAAAAGACAATTGACTTTTGGGATGAAATTTTATAATTTGAATTGAAGTGAGCATGAGTTTGTAATGAGTTTATTTGACATTGGATTTTGGTATTGTGTCTAGATCATGAATTTTGAATCTTGACTAGAGCTTGAATGGATCTTGACATGTAATTGAAACTTTGAATTTGAAATCTTGATATCTAATTGAAAATGTGAATTGATATGAAAGGCATGAAACTTGAGAAATTGGCAAAAACTCAAATCTTGGATTAATTCCTCGGAAAATGGAATCAAGCATAACTCGATCCAGAGCCTTGACGAATCCATTAATGAACCAACCAAATTTCGAACTTTAACCAAACTTGAATTAAACCTTGCACCCGACTAAGAGTGAACCAATTTCTGAGTCTTAATCATTTCGAACAAATTCTTTAGATACGAGTGAAATTGAATCCATCTTTAAAATCATCTTGAATAAATGACGCAATAAATCATCCTCGAAACTCACTTTCAACAACTTGAACTCTTTATTACAACCGGGCCATAAATGCATTGAAACCTTGAGACAATTCCATACCACCTCCTGATCCCAACTGTAACTTAACTCCATCAGGTAAACTTTGATTTTGCACAAAATCCGTATCTGGATCCTCAACCATAAGTACTTGAATTTAATCCACACTTGTCCTCAAAATAGCCCATGATACGGAAGACTTGAGATATTAACTGCACTGACGCTTTACCAAAACCCTAATTGAAAATCAATTTGCCCTAATAATTACCCATCTTGAAACAACTACCTATGCCACAGTCTGATAACTTGATCCTGAAACAAACCACTTGTTTGACCAAGATTATGTCAAACTTCCGATGAATTTCCAAACACTACTGCACACATAATTGACCTGATTTCAAGCGATTCTGAATTGAACGACCCCTCTTCTCAAACAACAAATGAATAAGAAACCCTAATCTCCATGCTTTGTATGCATACTGATGAGGAAAACAACTTGATGAATCTCGACAGAGGAAAGCCTTGTAGCTGGATGAACTTTGATAGAAAGAGACTCACAATGTTGTGAGATCAAACCTTTGCTTTAATCTTGAGTGAAAGAACCTTAAAGCAGATAGGAAATCCTGATTCAAAGGCCGCTGTAATCCTGTGTCTTAGAATACCAATGCAATGTATGATTATGAGCTAATGGGATGCATAGATGATGTGATATGCAAGGCTAGGGTTAGGGTGAAAATGAGGGTGTGACATTAACTAACATCATGTATATTCATAGAAATAATAATAATATTATGTTATCAATTCCAAACTAATATTTTTAACTTTGTATTTATGATAATGATTAATTATTTGATAAAATTTATTTGGTAATCTTTTAAATATTTTGTTTTTATTTTTGAATATTTATTTGTATAAGAATATGAATTTTTTTTTTTTATAATTAATAATTATATTTAAAAAAAAAGGAAAAAAACAAAAAATATGGAAGGTTGAATCTCACCCAATAAAACCAAAAAGTAAACAAAAAGAAAATCTGAATCAAGTAAAGCCTAAAAAAACTCCGTAAAAACTCTTCTTTAATGAGATAAGACAAGGCATTTCACTAGATAAGATCTACAATATTATGTGCATGATTAGTAAGTTTATCTCTATAATTGTTTGCCACTTGAAATTAATATTTAAACGAGTATAATTAAACCAACTATTTCAAATTTCGCAAAGAATGAGCTCATTATCCTTCATTGCTTGGATGGAAGAAGTTTAATCATTCTCCACCCACAAATTCATCCAACCACTTTTGTGAAACTCCTCAACGACAATAATAATAGTCACCACTTTAACTTGAATTTACCCATTTTACTTAAATTGAATAATACTCTCTGAGATAGTCTCTCTCTATACCTCTTTTTGTCGCCCCTAATGTCGTAACGGAACCATGTGTATTAAACTTCATCCAAAAGGTAAGGGCTTTATACCAAATAACCATGTGAATATGTTGAGTTCTTTGATATTTTGGCTTGATTTTGAAGGTTATCCAGAATCCTATGTTCATGAATGCAATTTTCAATCCATCCTCCAGAAAGATTTGAGCTGAGTTTGGAATAAACCACTACTGGGGTAAAAGGATGCATATATTGTTAACAAATATAGTTTTCCATGAAAGTCATGAGAGTGTCAGACTTAGTCAAAACATAATAAAACTTGACAATTTGAAATTTTACTCGTGTTCAATATTTATAATGCTTCTAACTGAATTGAATATGAGCACAAAGACTCGTTCGAAAGAAGGAATGTACATGTTGATAGATGCAACATAAAATGTCACGACATAGGGAGGATCAAGTCAAACGTGAGGCGTCATGTGTTGGATACAAGTGTGAGTGGTTAAGTCTCCCTTCACCTATAAATTGATGAAATGTTAAATTTATAAGAAAAATCATTCATATACCTAATACCTTAAGATTTTGGGTGGAGATATGTCATTTACCACTCTTGTGGTCATAGAGCATTACTCCAGTTGTTACTCCTTTCTTTTTATAGTCTTTCCAATAAGTGGGGTGGTTTGGCTTGGTAGAAAAGCGAGAGTTGGATCTTATTAAATGATGTTCGTGACTCTCACTCAAGGAGAAGAGATTATTGGATATATGTGTGAGTGGTTCAGTCGTACATCATTTGTGAATGAGCGAAATATTATATTTATAAAATAAATAATTAATATACCTAATACGATAAAATTTTGGATAGAAATATAATATCTATCTCTTTTGTGACAATAAAATATTAATCTTTGTGGTTGCTCATGCCTTCTCTAAAGTCTCCCTATACCATGTACTCCCAATACTTCCAACATATTAGTGTATTACTTCAAGAAAAAATGACATTTAAAAATTGTTAACCAATACTTTGATTAAATTTCAAATTCTACAATAAAATTCTTACTAATGCAATATTAATTGTACTCCATTTAAATTAAATATCTAACAACAAAGACTACATACTCCAATTTACTTATCACTATAATAAATCTTCAAATCACCAAGAATCATTTTCTATAAAAATCTATGAGTTAAACAACACCAAAATTACCAAAATTACCATAAAAAGATATTTATGAATTATGATGAGATTGAGAGACGGAGGGGGTAACATCTACGCGCGCAGTCTCAACGAAATTGTGACGTACGAATAGTGCTCAAAGGACAATGATGTCTCATTTGTCTCTAACAAACCTTCATCTTTCTTCTACTCTCACACTTCATACCATAAACAGAAATATCAAGTATCTTATAATTTCTTAACTTCATCACACATTTTTCACCTCTACTCTTTTTCTTTTCATTTTATTTCTTTTTATTCAAAAATAAAAAACGATTCCAAACACAAAATAAAAAAACTAGACCAAATATAAAGGTTGTCAAGAAAACTTAAAAATTATGAGATCGAATGTGAAAAAAAATGATGTTACTCGTAGTTTTATTAATTGAAATACAGTAAAATCACATTGTCATATAATTAAAATTAATTATTTTAACATATAAATATGTAATTAAAAATAAATAAAAAATTATAATTAAATCATTTTAATAACTATTTCTTTTATGCTTTTACTGTCTTATGTGTCAAAATGATGAATTTTAATTGGATAATAATGTAAAATGATTTTATATTGATAGGATATTCTAATTAATCTTTAAAATTATTTTTATTTGAATTTATAAATCACAACGACGTAAACCTAATTAGATTTGTGTACCAAGTTACCAACTCATGATGGACTTTATTTTTAAAAATAATTCACTATAAAGAAAAACTAAAATATCTCATATTAAAAGAAAAAAAATTCCAAGTTAATTGTGTTATTTTTTGAATTCTCTAAAAGGTATTGACAAATGATGCACTTTTGTTAGATTTACAAGTTTTTTTTTTTTGTTGAAGAATATCTGTGCATTTTTTTCACAATTCTTTCACATTGCAACTTTTATAATTTTTGAAAAATAAATTTATAGAAAATAAAATATTTGCTGAAAACTTGAAAACTTTAAAAAATGTGCTATTTCCATTTTATTTTACAAAAAAAAATAATTATATTAAAAGAGAGACCAAGGATTACATAAAATAGAAAGAGAGGGAAACTCTAAACCAGAAAAATTAACAAAACCTAAAAGAGGGTTTATCCATTCTATTGAGGGCCAAATCATGGAGAACAGACAAAGGAGTTTCATTCATCCAAACAAATCCATGGATGGATAGACCAAATGAAACTAATTTGTCTGCGCAGTGATTCCCTTCTCTAAAAACATGGGAAAGAATAAAATTCATGCTCTTGGATTTGAGAATGCAATTCAACCATTTGTTTTTGATCTGCCAAGGAACAATGTTGGTGTTGTTAATCGCCATTGAAACAAGCTTCGAATCTGTTTCAATCCATAAATATCTCCAGTTGTTATCAAAAGCAATTTCTATAGCTTTCATAACTCTACGAAATTCATCCTGTAAAGTCATCAGTGTTCCTAAGTTCTCTGCAAAACAACCAACCAACTCAGAGTTGTGGTTTCTAAAAATGCCGCCTGAAGCAGCAGGACCTGGAGCCCCAAGAGCAGTGCCATCTGTGTTGCATTTGACCCATGAGATGGGGGGAGGTTTCCAGATAACTTCGATTATCCTGGGAGCCTTTGAAGGATGAAGATTAACTCTAAAATTTTTCAGAATCTAGAATTCGACGATGTTGTTCGAGGAAGATTCTTTTGTGGAGTTGCCGGCAATGGAGGTATTTACAATTATTATGTTCAAAGCACTTTCCCAACTAATATTTATGTTGTTATACTTTTCTGATTTCTGCAATTCCACATGACATTGAAAGTGTTAATAATCGCAGCTAAGACCGTTACCTAGCATAGTTTCGACCAATTTCGACGACAGATATCTCAGATGCCAAGGAAGGAGAGCGTGAGGCTGCATTGAAAGGTGTTGGATAACCAGTTCCAAATTCGATTCACAAAACTACAAAGAAAGAAGAGATGCTCCGATGTTTAGGAGGAGCAGCCACAAAGAACACATTTTGACGAGCTCAGGTAAATTCCTCTATTCCATAAAACCTCATATGTGGGAATTTTGTGTTGTATAAGTTTCCAAACTAATAATGATTTAGAGGGTGGTATGCTACTGTTCCATATAAGTTTCGCCCAATCTATATTTTGACCAGTAGGAGCCTGAAAATGATAAGTTTCCTTTAGGCTAAGGTCCCCTGCTATGGAATGAATCCATCTTAGGTTATCCTCTCTCGATTCTTGAGGAATACATATATTAGTGAGGATATTTGGAAGGTCTGGGAATCTGCTCACTAATTCCTGGGGGATGTGCCAAGAATTATTTTGAATGAAGTCATGAACTTTGGAGCTTAGAGAAAGATGATGAGATATGTGTAGTTGTTCCACTAGGGGCTTACCACACCAAAAGTCAGTCCAAAAGCATATAGATCTACAATTTCCTATGTTCCAAAGAGTGTTGTCCCTTACCACCTGAAAATAACTTTTGACACCAGACCAAATTGATGAATAAATGTGATACTTAATAGGTTGGTTTTTCCTGAGAGCCCTACTTTTAAGGAGGTTTGCCCATTGATTGTTTGATGATAACATATCCCAGCATAGTTTACGATTAGCAGCATCACTAACCCTAGAAATAGACCTTATGCCAAGACCTCCTTCTGAGTAAGGCTTGAATACTTTGTACCAGGCTACCGTGACGAGTTTTCTCTTGGCAGTGTTACCAGACCAAACAAAATTCCTCATACAGTTTTCAAGATCTTTAATTAGACTCCTAGGCCAAGTATAAATGAGAAGGCTATAGACCAACATACCATGAATGATACTGATCCGGAGTATTCGAACAGGTCCACGTGAGCTGGTCGTCAGATGGCAAGGTGCTCGGACGGATGCTGGTCGTCAGGCGTGCAAGGTGTTCGGCTTGTGAAGGAGGAGAGGAGGGGGTGTACTTGCAAGGCACTCCGACGCTCAAGTAAGAAAAGGTCAGAGAAAAGGGGGCAAGTACAAAGCGTATTCTTAGGGTGAAAATGTGATACCTGACCCTCTCAAGCGAGAGGGTTTATATAGAGCCCCCAGCGTGTGGCCAGCGGTCCTATTTTCGAGGCGAAATAACCGTTTTCCCCAAAGAATATGTAACAGCCCAAACTAGCCGTTATGTCGGACAGGGTGCCGGAAACTAGCCGTTGTGTCGGGCAAAACCGCAGTTCCGGGCAACTGTCCCTTGCTGTTCGGGCAGTGAGGAAGTCGTGCGTAACGGGCATAAAAGTCAGGGAGGACGTTGCGTTCCTTGCCCAGTTGGAGGGGCAAAAATGTCGTTATTGCCCCTCTGTGGATTGGGCTTAGGCAATTTGGGCCGCTCTGGAGCAGAGGCGGATTGGGCCAATTATAGCCATTGGTCCAGTCCAGAACAGGAGCCCCCAAGTCGTTGCTCCCGAGCATGGGAGAGATGACTTAAGGACTGCTCGTCGCTCAGGGGAGCTAGCGCGGAGACAAGGATGATTGTCTCTAGGTGCTCGTGGCCCTCTGTGTCCGTGAAGTTCGTGGTCGTGACCCTATTGCCCGATATTCGGGGAGATAAAGCGTCAGACAGAATGGGAAACGTTGGGCTGCCACGTGTGCATCGAGCCCTGTATAGCAGTTAATAGGTAATTATGGCTAGTGGACAGTCATTATTGCCTACGGGCGCGTGTGTGCACGTGCCCCTCAGTATAAAAGGGGGAAGGTTGTCCCATTTTGCACTTTTTCCCTTCTGATTTCTCTTCGCCGTCATCAGCGTTCTTGCCCGTCGCCGTCTTCGGAGCAACCGACCACCGTGCCAAGTTTCGAGCAGTCTCCCTCTTCTACTCAAATCAAGTAAGTTTTCTGATTTCCAACTCGTTTTAATTTCTCTTGTTGTTAGTGGTAGATTGCATGCGGTTAGGGTTAGTTTTAGGCGACAAAATAGGTATGTTTTCGGCGAGTGTTGGTGGTGGGCGGTGGTTCTGCCCTTCTGCTGCTTCAAGCATCTCGCCGGAGTAGGTAGTGCGTTTGTTGAGCGTGGTGGTCCGTGTCATGGTTGCGAGTCGTGACTACCGCGTCTTATCATCTTCTGATGGAATGGTGAATTTTCCGGTAGAACATTTCCAGGTTCCGGTGGAGGTTCAAACGGGATCTGGGCACGAGCGCGGGGAGGTTCTTCGCATGAAGATGGTATGTCTCGGGCATCTCCTCGCGGGGAGGTTTTTTCGTTTGATGTTAAGGCTTAGGCCGGGGACGTTGTCCTTAGCCTTCTGCGCGCCCTTTCACTTAACTTAGCGGTGGAAGGGTGGATTTGATTTCCTGTCGAATTCACTGTCTTTCTCTGCTTTTTCAGGTGATCGTAATAGCGATGGAGCCAGAGAGAGAAGTTATCCCAGTCACATCCGAGGAGGAAACTGTCTCCGAGGAAAATAGCAGCGCAACGACTTCGAGTTCTGCGTCTTTGAGCTCGACGGCATCGAGCTCCTCGAGCGAAGTTGGAGAGGAAGAGGATTTGGATGTCATGGAGGAGGATGTTGAAGGGTTCTTCCCGGAGGAGTGGGAGGTGGTCGAGCCTTCCGAACATATTTCCACGTTCGCCTGATCTGTGGCAGACGCCTTTACAGAGGTGGGCCCACCGGGGGATTGGAGAGTGCAATTTCCCACCGTGGACGAGCGGGTCTGCTCGGAGTTCGGGGACCCCTTCACGATGTACGAGTACGCTTTCAAGGAGTTGGGGCTGAGGTTGCCCTTCACTGACTTCCATCGGTCGGTATTTGAGCATCTCAAGCTGGCGCCCTCGCAACTCCACCCCAATTCGCTGGCCTTTATACGGGCATTTGAGTTGGTGTGCGAGCACCTCACACTGGGAACCACTCTCCCTCTGTTTTTTGCTGTTTTCCATCTTCAACGGCAGCTGGCGAGGTAAAAGTACGGATGGGTTTCCTTGAAGCAGCCCAAGAAGTTGTTTAAGTCGTTCTCGGAGTCAATCCGAACGTTCAAGGGACGGTACTTCATCGTTGAGCCAGTGTCTAAAGCTGCCCAGGACAGCACGTATGTCTGGGAGATAAAGGTGGATGAGAACGGAGAGGAGCTGCTCAACGAGGAGGGGAAGTATATCGGGGAGAGGTTGTACAAGTTCCCGATCCGCTGGACACCTGACCACTTCTCAAAGAAGCCCAGTGCCTACGTCTTCGAGCCGAGCGCGCTACGCGGGCATGATGTCGTGTCTTATGAGACGCTGGTGAAGTGGGTCAACTCCTTCCAGCTCGCTGAGTGTTGGACGAGCAAGGGCAGTCCGATCTTCGAGGAGGACGGGAGCCAGAGAGTTGAGCACAGGTTTATCAATGTGAAGGCACTGCTGGAGTGCAAGACTCCCGCGGATGGCGAGAAGCTGCTCGGTAGTCATAGTTACTTAGATTTTGTTTGTGTTATTTCCTTTCCCTGTAACTAACGTGCTTGTTTTCATTTGTGCAGGTGAGATGCCTCAAGCTCGTGATCATGTGGTGAGGAACGCCATGGCGAGGGGTAAGGCTGGAGTGGCTCCCTCTAAGACCCAGACTGCTGCTGGTACTCGTGCTCCTTCCCTTATTCAAATTGCTCCGGGGACCTCTTCTACGCCCTCTCCTGGTCCACGGGACTCTCCATTGCCTTTGACCGGGCGGGCGAAGTGGCCACAGACGTTAGATGCTGTGGACCTGACTCGGGCGCCTGAGAAGGGGAAATTTGAGCTCCACCCGTGCATCCTTGACAGGAGATTTTTTTAGGGCAACACCTTGGTCATTCCTCGGGCAGAGTCTCTTAGCTTGGAGGGCATGGACCGGTCGAGCAAGAGGGCGCTGGTGGCCTAGGATGCTTCTGCCCTTGTGAGGATGCTAGAGATGGCGACCGTTTACGCGGAAGGGGACACTGCGTTTGAGGCCGAACTTACTGCTGCCCGGGCTTCTGAGACGGCCTTGAAGGAGGAGGTCAAGGGTGCTCGTGAGGCTAGGAAGAAGGCCGAAGAGGAGGCGACCAAGCTGAAAGAGGAGGTCACCAAGCTGAAGGCGGAGAAAAAGGCTGCCGAGGAGTTGAACAAGGAGCTAATGGCGGCCAGTGCCCCGGGTGCTGATGAACCGGATGAGATAAAAGTGATGAAAACTAGGGCTGAGCTGGTCGCCAGCATTTTGCAGGTCGAGGATGACGGTATCGCCGGGGCAGTGGAGTCCTTCGAAAGTGTTGTGGCCCAGTTGCGGGTGGTGAACCCTGGGCTTGAGATTTCAACCGAGGGTATCCACTACCTTGCGCGAGTGAAGGATGGTCGCATCGTCTTGCCCGCAGGCCTTGTTCTTAATACCCCCGAAGTTCAGACCGAGGACCAGCCCGTGGAGGAGCAGGGACCTGAGCCCGCGTCGACCGAGCATGCGGAAGAATGAGGAGTTTTGTTATTCTGATGTTGTTGTATTTTGTCCGGCCTGCGTGCCGTTGGTTTGTCTGTACTCTTATTTGGTTTTTTTGGGGGGGGGGGCGTGGCCCCCTTTTTTATGTAATACGCACAATCTTTGGCCCTTGTGGGTTTTTTTATTTAATGCCCGGTTTATGTTATTTATACAATTTTTGTTCATATTGTTGTACTTTACATTAGTTGTGCATGTATGACTGCCCGTCGGAGGGTGTGTCTGTTAACAGAGTTTTCTTTTTGAAAGATAGCTCGTTGTGTGTTAATTCGTCAGTGCGGAGAACTGGTTGAATAGCCGGGGAAGGTCCTGGCGAGGTTGCGGATCTCAGGTCGCGATTGAGGCCTGAGGTCGCGGCGTGAACGTCCCATCGCGAGCTGGGGTTCTACCAATCATGGTACTTGGGCGAAGGCGATGCTCGGTTGAGAACCGCCGACGAGCAGAGCTCCGGCTCATTCACTTGAGCGGGATTCTACTTTGTGCGTATGCGTCGTTTGTACCTGGATGAGCATGATGACCGTTAGGTGGTCCTTTGATGCGAGGAAGCCTATAGTTACTTTAGTTGTAGTATTGCTTAAGTTTTTCGGCGTTCCACGGTCGAGGGATTGCGTCCCCGTTGAGGTTTTCGAGGAAGTATGCGTCATTCCCCGTTTTGGCACGGACTCTGTATGGCCCTTCCCAGTTGGCTGCTAGTTTGCCTTCGCGAGAGTCCTTGTGGTTTCTTCGTAGGACAAGGCTGTCCACATCGAACTCTCGTCGTAAGACTTTGGCGTTGTGCCTGATTGCTATTTTTTGCTTAAGAGATGCTTCACGGAGGGCTGCTCCTGTTCGGATTTCCTCGACAAGGTCGAGCTTCTCTCTTATCGCTTCGTCATTCATTTCCTCGTCTAGAGGTGATTCGGTCCTCCTGGACGGTACGTGGATTTCAATGGGTAGAACAGCCTCCGTGCCATATGCTAAGCGGAAAGGTGTTTCCCCGGTGGTGGACTGGGGAGTAGTGCGGTATGCCCATAAGATGCTGTGGAGCTCCTCGACCCAGGCTTTCTTTGTTTCATCCAGTCTTCGCTTGAGGCCACGAAGAATGACGCGGTTGGCCGCTTCTGCCTGCCCGTTGGTCTGGGGATGCTCTACAGAAGCGAAGTGTTGCTTTGTTCCGAGATGGGCGACAAAATCTTGGAACTTCTTGTCCGTGAATTGTGTTCCATTGTCCGTGACGATTGCTTGGGGAATCCCAAAATGGGCAAGGATATTCCGCTTGTAAAAATGCAGAACGTTAAGTGCTGTTATCTTTGCTAAGGCTTCTGCTTCTATCCATTTTGTGAAATAATCTACGCCCACTATCAGGTATTTGTTTTGGCTGGACCCCGTCACGAAGGATCCTAGGATGTCTAGGCCCCACCAGGCGAATGGCCACGGGGAGGTCATGCTCTTCAGCTCGTTAGGTGGAGCTAGGTGCATATCCCCGTGCCGTTGGCATTTGTCGCATTTCTTCACATGCTCCTTGGCGTCTTGCTGCATGGTTGGCCAATAATACCCTGCCCGGAGGGCCTTGCGGGCAAGGGATCTTCCTCCCAGGTGCTGGGCGTTAATGCCTTCATGGATTTCTCGTAACACGTGGGGGACAACCTCCTCCTCTATGCACTTGAGTAGTGGGATGGAGAAGCCCCGTCGATAGAGTTTGTTTTCGAGGATGACGTACGAGCAAGCTCTTCGTCTGATGGTGCTGGCTTCCTTGGGGTCATCCGAAAGTTCGTCCCTGGTGAGGTAGTTGTACACGGGCGTCATCCAACAATCGCTGTCCCCGATCGCGTGCACGTGTAGGGTCGAGGATCCCTTATCGATGCTGGACCGGGGAAGTATCTCTTGGATGACTGACTTGTTTCCGCCTTTCCTCTTAGTGCTTGCTAGTTTGGACAAGACGTCTGCTCGCACATTGTGTTCGCGTGGAACATGTCTTACTTCTACCGTTCTGAACTTCGACATTTTTTCCTTGACTAGGGTGAGGTACTCAGAGAGACTGTCGTTTTTGGCCTGATACTCCCCGGATATCTGGTGGGCTACGAGCTGAGAGTCCGTGCAGATGAGAATTTCTTCAGCCCCTAGGTCTTCGGCTAGGCGCAACCCGGCGAGGAAGGCTTCATACTCGGCCTGGTTGTTCGACGTGGGAAAAGACAATGTGAGAGAAGCCTCGACTATGGTCCCTTCGTCATTCTCTAGAATTACTCCTGCCCCGCTGCTGCTCGAGCTGGATGCTCCGTCCACTAGATGGTCCATCTGTTTGCTATGTAGGACGAGGAGTCTGAGAAGGTTACTTCCGCTACGAAATCGGCCAGGGCCTGAGCTTTAAGAGCTTTTCTGATTTCATATTGGACGTCGAATTCGGACAGTTCCAGTGACCATTTGAGCATTCGCCCGGCCATGTCTGGTCGTCCCAGTAATTGCTTGATGGGCTGATCCGTCCTTACCACGATTGTGTGGGCCAAGAAATAGTGTCTCAGTCGTCTGGCAGCATTGACGAGGGCCAATGCTACCTTCTCTATCTATTGATATCGCAACTCCGCGTCCTGCAACGCTTTGCTCGTGAAGTATACTGGCTTTTGCCCGCCAGGATTCTCGCGAATGAGAACGGCGCTAACGGCCTCGGCAGTGACGACGAGGTATAGGAACAAGACTTCCTCGGTATCTAGCCGTGATAATATGGGCGGTTTCGATAGAGCTTGCTTCAAGTAGAGGAGGGATGCTTCGCATTCTTCGGTCCATTCAAACGCTGCTTCTTTTCGCAAGAGCTTGAAGAAAGGAAGGGCGTGTTGGGCGGACTTTGCGACGAAGCGGGACAACGAGGTAAGTACCCCATTGAGGGACTGGATGTTCTTCTTAGACGTGGGCGTTGGGAACTCAGAGAATGCCCGACATTTGTCGGGGTTAGCTTTCATTCCCCGTTCCGTTAGGTAGAAGCCAATGAATTTGCCTGCCCGTACGCCGAACGTGTCCTTCTCTGGGTTAAAACGCATTTGATACTTTCTTGCTTGCTCGAAAATTTTGCGAAGATGGGCGACATGATCTAGTTCCTCATGGGACTTGACGATCATGTCTTCCATGTATACCTCGAGCATGTCGCCTATTTGTCCTTGGAAGACTTTGTTCATCATTCGTTGGTATGTGGCGCCGGCGTTCTTCAGCCCGAAGGGCATTACGTTGTAGTAATAGTTGCCTGATTCGGTCATGAAGGCCGTGTAAGTTTTATCGCTCGCGGCCATTGGTATTTGGTTGTAGCCCGAGTAGGCGTCGAGGAACGATAAAAGTTTAAAACCTGCTGAGTTATCTACGAGCTTATCTATATTGGGGAGGGGGTAGGCGTCCTTCGGACAGGCCTTATTAACATCGGTATAATCAACGCACATGCTCCATTTGCCATTATTTTTTCTTACAAGTACAACATTTGAGAGCCATGTAGTGTATTTGGCCTCAGAAATAAACCTAGCTTCTAGAAGGTCTTTGACAGCTTTCTCCGCGGCTTCCATCTTCTCCGGGGACTGTTTCCTTCTGCGCTGGGCAACGACTTTGACGGCCGGATCAATTGTAAGCTGGTGGCAAGCGACGGAGGGGTCTAATCCTGGCATTTCAGCAGCGCTTCATGCGAACAAGTCTGCGTTCTCCCGGAGGCACGCTTTTAGTTGTCTCTTGGCCAGGTCGGGGAGGTCTGCTCCGATCTTCACTCCCCGTTTGGGGTCTTCTCCGAACGGAACGATCTCGAAGTTGCCATCTGGGACAGGGCATAGGAGATGGCCGCTGTTGTTGGACTGGCTGCCCGAAGTCGTTGGGTCTTTGGCGTGATCTTCCTCGCTGAAACGGTTGTCCAAGTCGATAGATTCGCCTGGGGGAGCGGTTTTGGCTGCTCGGAGCTGCTGGGCATAGGGGGACGACCAGAGGTTCTCGGTCTTGCTGAGATGGTGCTTAGTCCTTTTGACGCTGCTTCAAAGCATCGACGGGCAGCTTCGATATCTCCATGGAGGGTGGCGACCATCCCTTCAGAAGTGTAGTACTTCATCTTGAGATGTACGGTGGAAGGTACTGCGATCAACTCTGCCAGGGTGGGCCTTCCAAAAATGCACTGGTATAGTGACAGGCATTCAATTACCAGAAATTGTGCTTTAATTGCTCGGGTTGTCTTTCCTAAACCGAAGGTTACGATGAGCTCTACGTAACCTCGGGGCCTTGCCACTGCTCCATTGAATCCCAGCAGGTCGGATCCAACGTATGGAGTAAGGTGAGAGTCGTCCAGCTGCAGCGTTTCGAACAGGTGGTTGTACATTATATCAACTGAACTGCCCTGGTCCACGAGTATTCTGCGAACGTCGAAGTTCGCCATCCTTTCCCGGATAAGCAGCAGGATGCTCGAGTTCGGTGCCCCGCCGAGGAGCTCCTCCTTGTAGAAGGAAATAGGAGTGGATCCTTTGTGAGTGGTGTCCAGCGTGGTGACTTCATTGGAGCTTTTGCTGATTAGTTGATCGAATCTCCTCTTAACTGAACCGGCCGTGATTTTGTTGAATCCACCACCAGAGATGACCATGGCTGACGGGAAGGCCTCCCACGGGCCGTGAGCAGCGAGGAACGTGGAGACGGGCAGACTATCAGGGATGCGGAAGTCTTCTGGCCGAGTTATGGACATAGCGACCTGTACGTTGGTGTCATCGGAGGGCGGAGTCTCTTCTGCAGCCTTCTTACTCTCCTGGGTTTCTTGCCGGGGAGCTTCTTTCTTTTTCGCGAACTGCTTCAGGTGGCCGTCGCGAATGAGGATCTCTATGGCATCTCTGAGATGGATGCATTCTTCCGTCGTATGGCCGTGGCTCTTGTGGAAGCGGCAATACTTGGACTTGTCTACACCCGGTCTGGCCGGCAGCTGTTTGGGGAAACGGACGCCCGCCTGCTTGAATTCTGAGTTGGTACATTCGGACAAGATCTTCTCCCTCGAGGCAGTGAGGGGGTATAATCATGGAACCGCCCAGAAGGTCCCTTATGTTCGCGTGCATCGCGAGGCCGATCGTCGCATCTTTTATCTCCTCGACGGGATGTCAAGGGTTCTTCAGCTCTGGATGACCGGGTACCTTCTTGGTTTCGAGAGGCTCGGACAAAGTGGGCAGCAACCTTTTCCTCGTATTGTATATGTGACTGGGCTTAGAGGAGAAGGGCGTTAAGGTTCCTCGGTGGATCGAGGCCGATGGCTTTCGCGAAGTCTGAGCCAGGACGTAATCCCTGCTCGAGCAGGAATTTCTTCATCTCGTCGGTCGTTGGCACTTGGACGGCCTCCTTGTTGAACCGCTCAATGTAGGCCCGAAGAGGCTCATCTCTCCCCTGTACGACAGCTCCGAGGGACGCCTCGGTCTTTGGATGGCGTCGTGATGCAGTAAAGTGGCGGGAGAAAATCCTCCTCAGCTGCCTCCAGGATGTAATGGATTCTTCTGGCAGCTGCTTGTACCATGTCATTGCTCCCTTCCGGAGCGTGGTTGGGAACATGCGGCATTTGATGGCTCCTCGTACACCTCTGTAGTCCAAAAGAGCATCTATGTTTTCTATGTGCTCGTCTGGGTCAGTGGTTCCATCGTAAGTCCCTAGAGACGGAGGCTTCTCTAGTCCTTTAGGGAGACGGGTGGCCAGGATCCTGCGGGACAACGGGCCGCGAGGCTCGTCGTCGCTGTCCGAACTTGGAGTTGATGGTGACCGTTGTCTGCGCTCGCGGCGGCGTCTCTACGAGGTGACGGTGAACGTAGACGGTCACGAGGTCTGACTGGCGGAGAGTGCCTATCCTGCCTCGTTTTCTTGTGTCTTGGTGATGATCGATCTCGCGGGGAGATCTGGTCGCGCTTGCGAATGCGTTGAGATTCAGGCTCACGCCTCGTCATACGGTCTTCCCCGCGCCTAGGTGGCGGGCTTCTTGATTTCCGGTGTTTACTCTTCGGAGGAGAGGATCTTGGAAGAGATGCTTCCTCGAGAGCTCCTATTCTCTCTCCTTGCTGCAAGATAAGGAGGTTTGTGCGGTTGACAGCTTCCAGAAGAGCTGCAACGGCCAGGTCGGCGCTGGGAGGGCCAGGAATTGGTCGTTCGCCTGACGTTAGCTGTTTGCCTCCTTGCTCGGTGGGAGGAGGAGTTGGAGACGCAGTGGCCCCGTCTCGAAGGAAACGGGGATCAGAAAGTAACAAAGAACTGCCGTCAACCTCCATCTTGTTGACGGGAACGAGGACCGTAGCGTCAGCACCTTTTGCGGAGTTCTGAGCGGCCATATGTGGGCGGATCAAAGAAGGTATGTTTTGATCTTTTAGTTTCCGAGGAGGAAAGAAAGAAGAGGAGAACAAGGAGTTCCCACAGACGGCGCCACTGATTCGGAGTATTCGAACAAGTCCACGTGAGCTGGTCGTCAGATGGCAAGGTGCTCGGACGGATGCTGGTCGTCAGGCGTGTAAGGTGTTCGGCTTGTGAAGGAGGAGAGGAGGGGGTGTACCTGCAAGGCACTCCGACGCTCAAGTAAGAAAAGGTCAGAGAAAAGGGGGCAAGTACAAAGCGTATTCTTAGGGTGAAAATGTGATACCTGACCCTCTCAAGCGAGAGGGTTTATATAGAGCCCCCAGCGCGTAGCCAACGGTCCTATTTTTGGGGCGAAATAACCGTTTTCCCCCAAAGAATAGGTAACTTCCCAAACTAGCCGTTATGTCGGGCAGGGTGCCAGAAACTAGCCGTTGTGTCGGGCAAAACCGCAGTTCCGGGCACCTGTCCCTTGCTGTTCGGGCAGTGAGGAAGCCGTGCGTAACGGGCATAAAAGCCGGGGAGGACGTTGCGTTCCTTGCCCGATTGGAGGGGAAAAATTGTCGTTATTGCCCCTCTGTGGATTGGGCTTAGGCAATTTGTGCCGCTCTGGAGCAGAGGCGGATTGGACCAATTATAGCCATTGGTCCAGTCCAGAACAGATACTTTTTATAATTTGAACTCTACTAGCCATTGAGAGCAGAGAGGCTTTCTAAGAGGCCAACTTAGTTTTAATTCTATCTAGAATAGCTTGAAAGTGGAAGGCTTTGGGTTTGCCTTTGAAAATAGGAATTCCCAAGTATGAGAACGGGAGGGAACCTGAGAGAAACCAAGTTGTTGGGCCAAGATTAGATTTCTGTTGGAGGAAGAGCCAACAAAAATGATAGATTTTTTAGGATTCACCTGCTGACCAAGTTGTTTTCATATCTCAGAAAAAGATTTTTTCAGAGCCTCAATGTTGGAATTTTTGGCCTTACAAAAAATCATTATATCATCTGCATATAAAGCATGGGAGGGGACTTTTGAGCCATTAGGACCTTTGATGAGATCTAACAAACCTTGATTAGCCAAATTGGTAATAGCCCTGCTTAGGACATCTTCAGCCAGGCAAAATAAGAGGGGGGATAATGGGTCACCCTGCCTAACTCCTCTACTACAACCAAAATATCTTGCTTGAACTCCATTGATGGAAATGGATAGTTTTGCATATATTAGGATAACATGAATTCAAGAGCAAAATTTGTCAGAAAAACCAAACTTGCTCAAGACTTTAAGTAAGAAGTTCCAATCTAGGGTGTCAAAAGCCTTCTTAATGTCAAACTTGATAACAATCCACCAAAAGATTTTAGGTGAAGCATATGTTAATGACTTCAGATGTGAGGCAAATGCAGTCAGAGATTGACCTCCCCTTAATAAATCCTCTTTGTTCAGGGGAGATAAGAGAGGGCATGAAAATTGAAAGACGATCTGCTATGATTTTAGATAGGATTTTAACCTTGAAATTTGATAGGGCAATTTCATTGGAGTAAGAACCTTAAAAAAAAGTAATAATTTGGATATAGAGTATTTTAGGTTTTCTAAAAAAGTTTTAGTTGTTTTTGAAAAAGTTTTTCTTGATTTAATATTTTTAATATATATGACCATGACTTTTTTGGGTTTTTAATAAACTTAATTTATAGTCTTGTTTTTACTTAGAATTTTAAATCCTGAGTTATATAATTGATAAGGTAATCATTATCCCATTAGGAAAGTGTTTTTGATTAGTCAAGATGAAGTAAGTTTAATCATTTATGATATGTCATTAAATTTGAGTCTCTTAAGGGAAAAAAAACTGAGGGGCCTAAATATAAAGTGATTTGAAACTATATAGTCCAAATAAAATAAAATAAAATAGTAAAGATCAAAATTAAAATAACCTTGATTTATAAGGACATCTTGCATTAAGCGTTGTGTTTATTTATTGTTTAAAGTAATTTACATACTTCAAGTAAATCAGTAAATTTTAATACTTGTATGAAATTATTTGTATTTTCTAATAATTTTTTTGGTCAAATTTCATCTTTCAAATGTGAATGAGTGTTATGCCGCTAGTTTCTATTTGAATTTTTATTTTTTATATTCATATACAATTATTAACTAAGCTGATTTAACATTTTTTTTTTAATATATTTTTAAGTTATGCCAAATATGAATTGATTTTAATTATAAGATTAATTTAATTTAGTAAAAATGTAGTTAGTGAAATACTTATATACAGTTAAATTTAATGAATAAGACTTTATTAATGAAATAATAATAATAATAAGTATTTAATGAATATATATTTAATATTATACAAAAATAGCAATCAAACAAGCAACAAATTGCATCATTATTCCTTTTTTATTACAAAACTATTTCTCTTAAAAACTATATTTCTAAAGGACACAACATTGATATTTATAAAACTTTGTACTCTTTATAAAATGATTTACTGATTTTGGTGCTAAAAATCAAAAGTGTCGACGAAAATGGTATAAAAATATGTTGATTGTTGGAACACGCTTTCTCATGCTTGATCATTTTATTTGAAACAACTTTAAAAGTTGTCTCTCCCACAAAACCTCCAGTCCTCAGTCCCACAAATGAGAAAACCCCAGTCAAGTCTACACATGCATGTTTCCCTCATACCCACTAGTACATTAGAACATCTACTGAACGAAGCGGCGATTTGCCCTCCTGTGGGTCAGCTAATAAATTTATAGGCACCATTTTCTTTGCAGATACCCCGACATGCCAAAATATATAAAATAAAACATATTTAACAAAGTCATTTCGGTATTTGAATCCCGAAAGCTCCTTACATTGAATGGTGTGTTCCCCAAATGAATCATAAGCAGATATTTCAAGATAGTACGATACTCTACTAGAGGTATGTGTTGGACTAGACCATAAATAGGGATAGCAATGAGAAAATCTAAAACACGTGCTGCTTGCAAATAACCAAAAATTGTTTTTTGTCTTGAGGTCATGTTAAATTTTATATCCATGTCTTGAACACTTTTGTTGGAAATTTACCACAACCTATGGAGAATTCTCCTATTCAATCTTGATCTCAAGATTGTTAACAATGACACAATGGCAATGAAAACAAAAAGGTTGAGAAAGAAAAAAGAAAGAGAAAAGAGAAATAGTAGCGTTGGAGAAGAAGATGAAAAACTGCATAATTCTTTCTGCCCACAAACTGCGGAAACTTTCAATATTCACTTGCAACTGCAAACTGTGAATTATCAAACTTTATGATTACAATGATAAGGGTTCCTCCCTGTTTATAGATTTAGGTTAACTTGCATCTCAAGCTAAAGCCCAAACTATAAAAGCCCAAAAATATCTAATCTAATCTTTCTAAATCAAATCTGATCTATCTAAATTTAATCTAATCTTTCTAAAACAATGAATTACATATTTAACACACCACCTAATTCACTGTGTCTAAACTGTCTACATTCATCATAGACCTTAGCTTCTTGAAAACTTCAACCTGCACTACCTTTGTCATGATATCTGTAATCTGACTCTCAGTTCTGCAGTGTTCCAAGTTCATCTTCCCTTTTGCTACATACTCTCGAAGATAATGGAACCTCATTTCGACGTGCTTGCTTCGACCGTGTGTTATTGGATTCTTTGCCAAGTTGATAGTTGATATGTTGTCGATCTTCATTGTAATTGCTTCATGACTCTTCCCTGTAATCTCTTCGACCAGGATCACCATCCATGTTGCATGACATGCACAAAGAGAAGCAGCTATGTATTCTGCTTCGCATGATGACAATGCCACTACTGGCTCCTTTCTCGAACTCCAAGCAACTAGTGCACCGCCTAACATAAACACATATCCTGCTGTGGATTTTCTATCCTCAGCATCACTACACCAACTAGAGTCGGTGTATCCCGCTAACTTGCATTATTTTTCTTCATCAGTTGCAGGAAACAAAATGTCATAGTCGAGAGTCCCTTTCAGATACCTCAGTATCCTCTTTGTTGCTGCTAGGTGTGATACCTTTGGCTTCTGCATGAATCTACATACCATACCCACACTGTATGCTAAGTCAGGCCTTGTGTGACAAAGGTATCGAAGTGACCCAACAAGTCTTCTATATTGGGTTGGGTCGACATCATCTTCATCTGAATCCTTCGACAGTTGCAGTCTGGTCTCAGCTGGAGTAGAAGTTGGATTGCAATCTTGCATCTCAAATCTCTTGAGTATTTTGCCTGCATATCTTCTTTGATGCATCATCAAACATCTACTAGTCTTGTAGAATTCGATGCCAAGGAAATATGAGAGATTTCGTAAGTCTGACATTTCAAACTCCTCACTTAGGTCATGTTTGAAATCTTCGATTTCCTTCTTGCAACTTCTTGTTATCAACAGGTCATCGACATAGAGGTATAGAACAAGCAATTCACTATTGCTTCTCCTTACATACACTCCATGCTCAGTCGTACATTTCACAAATTCCTTCTTCCTTAAGAAGCTGTCGATTTTCTTATTCCAAGCTCTTAGAGCTTGCTTAAGTCCATACAGGGCTTTATGCAACTTGTACACCTTTCTTTCTTCACCTCGTTTCACAAACCCAGCTGGTTGTGCGACATAAACTTCTTCGTCTAAGGGGCCATTAAGGAATTCACACTTCACGTCCATCTGACATGTGTGCCAATTATTCATGTTTGCTAGACCAACAACCAACTTGATTGTTTCGATCCTAGCAACAGGTGCAAACACTTCGTCGAAGTCGATTCCTTCCTTCTGTAGAAATCCTTTCGCCACAAGTCTCACCTTGTGTCGAATTACTTCTCCTTTAAGATTCACCTTCACCTTGTAAACCCACTTCACATCAATTGCATTCTTGCCTTGAGGCAATTCGACAAGTGACCAAGTGTTGTTGACTTCGATGGATTCTAACTCTTCATTCATTGCTTTTACCCACTTCAAATCTTTCAATGCCTCAGTTGTATTGACTGGTTCGACATCTATGGAGAAAGCATAATGTACCAGCTCACCCTCTTCATCGACCACATCATCTGATGTAATCATACATTTTTGCAATCTTGCAGTCATGTGTCTTGTTCGTCGAGGTCTGCTTAGGCCTGCTTCACCTCTGACTTGTTCATGTCAAACTTCTCTTCCGACTTCAGTGACTGCTTCTTCACAAGAGATTCTCACTGAATCCTTCTTGACATTCTCAGTCCAATCCCATTATTTAAGCTCATCTATGATCACGTCCCTGCTGATCACTACCTGTTTATTCACTGGGTCGAACAACTTGTAACCTCCAGTCGAATGATATCCTATCATGATCACCTGATTCGACTTTGTCATCAAGCTTCCTTCTCAACTGATCTGGAACATGTCTATGTGTTATAGATCCAAACACCTTCAAGTGACTGAGGCCAGGCTTGACACCAGACCAACATTCTTCTGGTGTAATTCGTTCAAGCTTCTTCGTCGGACATATGTTTAATATGTATGTTGATGTCGAAACCGCTTCTCCCCATAATTCTTTGGGTAGATGTTTTCCATTCAACATACTTCTCACCATGTTCATGATGGTTATGTTCTTTCTTTCTGCAATTCCATTTTGTTGTGGAGTGTAGGGTGGTACCACCTCATGCACAATCCCTTCTTTTTCACACAATGCATCGAACTCTTTCGACACATACTCTTCACCACCATCAGTCCTCAGAATTTTCAGCTTTCGACCACTCTGTCTTTCGACCATAGATTTGAATCTGTCAAATACCTCGATCACATCATTTTTCTTCTTGATGAGGTAAGTCTACAACTTTCGACTGTAATCATCTATGAACGTGACAAAGTATCTATTACCACCAATCGAATCCACCTGGATAGGACCACATACATCATAGTATATAACTTCCAGAATTGCCTTCGACTTCCTTCCTGCATCCTTGCTGAAGTTATTCTTGTGTTGTTTCGACTGAACACACTCTTCACAGACTTCACTTGGAATGTCGATTTCTGGTAATCCTGAAACCATATTTCTTTAGCTTTCTGATGTCATTGAAGTTGAGATGGCATAGTCGAAAATTCCATAACCAATCATCTCTGCTGGCTGCAGTTGCTAGGAACATGTGCTCCATCACATTGATTTCAATCTTGAAGGTCCTATTCTGAGACATTGGAGCCTTCAAGATCAACCTACCACCTGCGTCGAGAACTCTCATCATCTTGTCTTTGATCAACACCTTGTAGTTCTTTTCGACCAACTGCCCTATATTGAGCAAATTACTCTTCATGCCTGGTATGTACAACACATTGGAAATTGTTGACCTCTTGCCATCTTTCCTAATAATCAGAACATCACCAACACCTTCAGCTGCTAGAGTGTTGTCATTTGCAAACTTCACCGTGTTCTTCGACGAGGGCTTCATGTTGACAAACTAATCTTTCCTTCCAGTCATGTGTGATGAGCATCATGAGTCCAAGTACCACTGGTCCTAGAATCTCTCTTCGTCTCTTGTTGTAACCATCAGCAACATCTCCTCTTCTTCATGTTTCACCAGCTTTGCATCAGTTTCTTGATTCTTCTTCTTTTTTGGACAATCACTAAAATAGTGACCATACTTCTGACAATTAAAACACTGAATGTGACTTTTGTCAGGCTTTCAACCACCACCTCTTCCTCTACCTGCAGCATTGTTGGAAGCGGTATAGGGCAAGCAACAAAAGTTTTGGAAGTATTTTTTCAGGAATTTATCGTGTCCACAGAGATCGGTGCTACTGAACTGCCGTTCGACAATTTAAATGTTAATGAGTTTGGGTTTAGAATTGGTTGAAACATAAAAACAGAAAAGTAAATATTAACACAAGAAAATTCATTCGTCAGAGAGAAAAGACTTATCAAGCATGTATATATTCCACTCGTCACAAACTTAAACTTACCGACCAGTTATACTCAACCTACAATACTCCTCAATATCATCCAGCATCGCTCTCAAAAGTGTTCATCTCTGACACACCGAGCTGAGAGAAAAATAACCGTATTACTCTCTTTGTCACTCTCGCACACGAAGCCTCGAAATACGGAAAACATTAAGCTTCGACACCCAAATAGATTGTTAGCTCTAAATGTATCTCTAGCATCCAGAACTAACAGATAATTATCCCTAATGAAGGTTTGCGATGTTTATCTCTAACACAACCCAAACCCCGCGCATAAAGCAAAAATCAGAGACAATCATCGATAAAGATTTGTAAAGCAAATTAAATATAACGCCATGGGCGATAAATATACATAAGATCAAAGTAAAAACATATACAAAACCCAACATAGAAGAAATTACAAAGAGAAGAGAGAAGAGGAACCAAACATTTCTTGGTTTGTCAACACCAATCAACGAGAGATTCGACTCCGGATCATCCAAATGCAAACTTCCATGTTGTTTTCAAGCTAATCTACTAAAGAAATGAAGTTTGATGGAGTTGGGAGCAAAAACCACAAAACCATCCCTAAAAAATGTGTTTTTACCCCTATTTATTGTTGTCATCATCGCAGACCGCGCTTAGCTCGGTTTTGGGCGCTAAGCACGCCCTTATTATTGTTAAACCGCCTTAAAAGCGCGCTAAGCGCGGTACCTGCTGTCATGAAAAAAAGACAACACATGTTTCAGCCATAACTTGAGAACCGTAACTCGGATTTGCGCCCGGTTCGAAGCGTTGGAAAGCTTATTCAATTTTCTATCTAACAATGAATAAATATCAACCAAATTGATGATTTATATCATCCTCATTTTAAGCCTTATTCGTTGATGAGTCGCTCAAAATCGCGCGTTTGAAGCCGAGTCTTCGACACTTTATTGCTCATGCTCCAAATACACCTCAATACCTACAAAATGAGTAGAAAACTATCAAACGGTACACAAATACACTAAAACTTGATTATACACTAAATATACACATTTACATACAAAGTGGGGTTTTATTCAATACAATTAGAATGATAAGTGCCACAAAAATACTACTAAAAACATGACTTTTTGGCACTCATCACTCTCCCCAACTTACATAATTTTTTGTCCTCAAACAAAGCCAACATCTAAAGGAACAAAAGCGAAATCCAAGAAATCACACAACAACAAGTTTTTACAAACAAAAACAAATGCAATGGTTCAAATGAAAAATGGTACACACAAAGTAAATACTTACCACTAAACCACAACGATAACGTAATCACGAAACAAATGCTAAATACAAAAGTCATGCCAAACATTCTAAAATAACACAAGTTCAAATGTGAATCACACCTAGCAAAAACAATCATCGGTAGATGAAAAACATAAAATAAGGGATTTTTCACTCACACAACAAACTTGCAAACAAAAGACTAAATTATGCAATCATCCAAAAATCATATTGAACATACAAAGGCAAGAATCACAAGGACTTTTCAAGGTTGTAATGTGGTCGGGCAAACAAACAAGGGGCAATTCCTAAAGCTAATCGAAACAAAAACTTGCCTAAACCTAAGGGAGTGATCAACTCACAAAAGTTCAAACACAAAATTTCAATCAAACTTCTTCCAAAATCTCAAGTGTTTCACAAAACACAATACTTATTTAGCACAATTATTGAAACTCTTTTTGTTTCCTTTTTCAAGGATTTTTCTTTTTCTTATTTTTTTTTCATTTTCTCTTTCACAAATTTTTCTCTTTTTTCTTTTCTTTTTCAATCCTCATAGAATCCGACTAATGAATACACAATCATTCTCTCCCCAACTTGAATTCAACCGCACCATATGTGAATACTCCCTAATTTCTAAGGCAAGGAAAAAATCCATACAACAACACAAAATTGAGGTCCAAGAAAAAACAAAATCCATTCAAAAATAAGTGAACTAAATACTCATAGACAAGCATTAATTTCAAATAGAAACATGGATCAAAAAGCTCAAAGGGGTTACAAATTCTCACACACTCACAAGGTGAATTGATTATTTGGCTAAGGTAGTTGTGCTCAAAATGAAACAAAATGCCTTGATCCTTTTCATGCTTTCAAATAATCAACACAAACAAAAGATTAAACATAATAAAATCCAGTTAAAACAAGAATATTGGTACTCCGAGCATATATGAACAATGGAAGACTTCCTCACAAAAAGGGTGGGAACTAAAGTGATTCACATATGAACAAGTATATAAAAGAATGAATAGCATAGAAGTTGTAAAAAGCCTAAGTATCATGAATATGCTAAAGTCTAGAAAGCGATAAACACGTACCTTGAACGTGTACAAAACTTAACAATATCATTACCACGCATTCGCAAGTTGAAACACTCAAAATCGGAAAATCACCGAATGCGACTTCAAGCAATCGAACCAAAATTTGAGTCCAAATAATCAACAAAAGAATTAGAAAAATTACTAATAATTACTAATATATAAAGCCTTGGTGGAAGTGGGAAGAAGGGGGAACCAAGTGAACAATTAAAAGAATTCACTGGCTCAGCACAACAGGGCGCGCTAAGCGCGCTACACCAGAACCAGAAAAACCAGTACAACAACAAGGTTCTGGTGTAGGCCTCCACTTAACACCTACACAACTCAATTACAAAACATAGAATATTTACACATACAAACTTCCTCAAGTTAAACACGACAAGCTTGAGGAAAACAAAACTTAACACCTTAACACGAACTACCATAAACATACTAAAAGAATGGGAGAAAAAAACATTAGAAACTAACAACAATAAAACATGCTTGTTTTACGTCATAAGTGAAGGTGCGAGAAAGACACAAGAAAGGGGGGTTTGAATTGTGTATTTACTCTTTTTGTAACTTTTAGCATATTGTTAAAGAGACTCTCAAGAACCTTCAATGTTCGTTGAGAGATTCTGATCTCTTAACTATGGAACATGAGAACCATACAGGTTCTGATCATAGGATACAATACTCAGAACATACAGTGCAGAAGCTTATCAGAGATAGGCTGCAAGGTTCTGACTTTGCTTAATATGAGGTTCTGATAGACAATGCAGAAACATAAATAGAGATACTAAGCAAGAAAGTAAAGGACACACGATATATCCTGGTTCACCACGCGGGCTAATCCAGTCCACCCTCCTCAGGTGATTTCTCCTTGAACACAAGGACTTAATCCACTATAATCAAATCATGATTACATTTGCACAGGCCATGCCGGTGACTAACAACTTGCACAGCCGCACTGTGACTAACAACACAATGAACCATTCAGGGATTCAACTTAATGAATATAACGAACATTGACCTGCAGGTTCCAATCTCTTTAAGATCTACTGCTAGGCTTTCGCAACTAGACGTTCAGGGATTCAACTTAATGAATATAATGCTACTGACCCTATTTCAGGATTTTCCACAATGACACCCAGCCATTGTCATCTCAAGTATTTGATCACCACGTGATCTACTCAAGGGCCTCAACTCACAGCTGAACCGTTCAAGGATTCCATCAGGATATAACGTTCACTTGAGGAGTCTCAATTCATTTAGTCGAATTGGCAAACTGGAGATTACAGATTGTGCTTCTTAATAAGCAAGTTTCTCCTAAGTTTAAGTACAAAGAAAACACACATGTGTTCAAGCAAGTTTTGAGCAATCAGCTCCTTGCTTTCCTAAGAAACTACAAAGATGTGTTTAGATATTACAATTGTTGACATCTTGTAGATCTTCTTCTTCTTCTTCGTCTTCAGGTTGAGCAAGCTTTGAGCAGTAACTCCTTGCTTCAGATCTTCAATGTAGTCTTGATGAGAAGGTAGGTTGGTGACTTGACAGATCTTCAATGTTGTCTTCTTTATCAATAACTTCTGTTTGATTGTTGTTGTTGTGTTGATTTGTCTTCTTGAGTTTCAACAAAAATCGCCATTAGTGAAATAATGATAGCTCTGAATATGTTAAGTGTTACAACGAGAACTCATTGTTGTTGCTATCTTCACAATGACTTGGTCAATATTGTAGATGAACATTCAGTTTGTGATTCTACAAGTGATCGACACATCAGAAGCAAAAACTATTTCCATTAAATAGCCAGTATAAATATAGCTGTTAGAGAATACTGTTGTCTGTTTGGAAAAGAGACGTTGTGATATAATGAGTTGTATTGACACATCTTCTTTTTGCAGAGGAAGAAGTGACCAGACATCTTTTCTTGGGCAGTGTGTACATTTAACTCACAATGGTAATATTTAGACTTTAAAACTTCAGTGGCTTCTGATGTTAATTTGATGAAGCATGATTAGAGTCTTCATAGCAAAATATCTGATGCTTCAAGTCTTCAGTCGATTGAAGAAGTCCATTAGGAATCAGTCTTCAGAACTTCAACACTTGGTCTTTAAGAACGTTATTCTTTTCTGCTTCAAGTCTTCCGAATCTTCAGAGCCTGTCTTCAGAGTCTTCAGAACTTCTTATTTGAAACCTTGATCTTCAGAACTCATCAGTCTTTAGATTCTTTCTGCACTTGGTCTTCAGCGCCTTCAGCCATCAGAACTTCAAGTCATAGGAGTCTTCCGTACTTTGGTTCTTTCAGAGTGTACTTCTTCAGAAGCTTCGTTATCTTCAGAATCTCAATCACTTTCAGAGAGCATCCACAAGAGCATTGCAACAGTAATCTTGGCATCCTTGGATCTGGCTGATCATGACTAGATAAAGAAGCGTTCTTGCTTCTTGCGACTTTAGTCACACATAGTAACTTCGCATATGTATATATTCCATCATAGTACATCTAGCTGGTGTATGTTGGTTCTGATATCTTCAGTTCTTATAATCTGCACACAACACACGTTAGACCATAAAATGGTTCTTTCACAAATACTTATTGTTATCATCAAAACATAGATTGACTTATAGAGACAATTCTTTCTCTCACAATAAGTTCGACGCCTATTATTTATACACACTTCTCCAAGTTGCCTCTTTACACGGTTAGCGCTCACCGACGATGAAACCTAACCAAACACTTAGCAAACGTGAAGAGAAACAAACATATACACTAAATTTACAAGTATGCAAAACATGTAAAATTCACAAATATGGTAAACATATACAAGTATCAATATAAACAAGTGAAAATAGACAATATATACGATATCTACAAAACTCAAAAATAAAGAAACTATCGCAATGCGATCCAATAAAAACATCGATCCCCGACAACGACGCCACTTTGTTGGAAGCGGTATAGGGCAAGCAACAAAAGTTTTGGAAGTATTTTTCTGGGAATTTATCGTTTCCACAGAGATCGGTGCTACTGAACTGCCGTTCGATAATTTAAATGTTAATGAGTTTGGGTTTAGAATTGGTTGAAACATAAAAACAGAAAAGTAAATATTAACACAAGAAAATTCATTCGTCAGAGAGAAATGACTTATCAAGCATGTATATATTCCACTCGTCACAAACTTAAACTTACCGACCAGTTATACTCAACCTACAATACTCCTCAATATCATCCAGCATCGCTCTCAAAAGTGTTCATCTCTGACACACCGAGCTGAGAGAAAAACAACCGTATTACTCTCTTTGTCACTCTCGCGCACGAAGCATCGAAATACAAAAGACATTAAACTTCGACACCCAAATAGATTGTTAGCTCTAAATGTATCTCTAGCATCCAGAACTAACAGATAATCATCCCTAATGAAGGTTTGCGATGTTTATCTCTAACACAACCCAAACCCCGCGCATAAAGCAAAAATCAGAGACAATCATCGATAAAGATTTGTAAAGCAAATTAAATATAACGCCATGGGCGATAAATATACATAAGATCAAAGTAAAAACATATACAAAACCCAACATAGAAGAAATTACAAAGAGAAGAGAGAAAATGAACCAAATATTTCTTGGTTTGTCAACACCAATTGACGAGAGATTCAACTCCGGATCATCCAAATGCAAGCTTCCATGTTGTTTTCAAGCTAATCTACTAAAGAAATGAAGTTTTATGGAGTTTGGAGCAAAAACCCCAAAACCATCCCTAAAAAATGTGTTTTTACCCCTATTTATTGTTGTCATCATTGCAGATCGCGCTTAGCCCGGTTTTGGGCGCTAAGCGCGCCCTTATTAATGTTAAACCACCTTAAAAGCGCGCTAAGCGCGGTCGGACGCGCTAAGCGCAATACCTGCTGTCATGAAAAAAATACAGCACATGTTTCGGCCATAACTTGAGAACCGTAACTCGGATTTGCGCCCGGTTCGAAGCGTTGGAAAACTTATTCAATTTCCTATCTAAAAATGAATAAATATAAACCAAATTGGTGATTTATATCATCCTCATTTTGAGCCTTATTCGTTGATGAGTCGTTCAAAATCGCGTGTTTGAAGCAGTGTCTTCGACACTTTATTGCTCATGCTCCAAATACACCTCAATACCTACAAAATGAGTAGAAAACTATCAAACGGTACACAAATACACTAAAACTTGATTCTACACTAAATATACACATTTACATACAAAGTGGGGTTTTATTCAATATAATTAGAATGATAAGTGCCACAAAAATACTACTAAAAACATGACTTTTTGGCACTCATCAAGCACCACCTATTTGGTTACCTTGGTTCCAGGGTTTTCTTTGATTCGTCCAGTTTCCTTCATTCTGATTTTGACTAGTCGAATTATTGTAGCCTCCTCTACCTTTGTTGCCATTCCAACTTCCTTTGCCTTTCCTTTCCTTTTCTGACTGTACCTGCAAAGCCATATCACTCTTCGACTTTCCTGCAGCTCTTTCAGCCATCCTTTGTTTGTGAGACTCAAGCGTCCCTTGAAGCTATTCCTTCGTCAATACTGACAAGTCTTTCGACTCTTCTATGGCTACTACCACGTCGTCGAACTTTGGAGCCAATGACCTCAAGATCTTTGCAAGAACTGATCTTGATGTCAACACCTCTCCACATACCTTGATTTGATTCACCAGCTTTGTAACTATGGGGAAAAAATTTGTTATACTTTCATTGGCTTCCATCTGAAGCAACTCATAGGTTCTCTTGTGAGTTTGTAACCTCACCTCCTTCACATTCTCTACGCCTTCAAACGACTTTTCGAGAATCTCCCATGCTTCCTTCGCTGACTCTACATCACTAACCTTTTCAAAGTTATCTGGATCGACACATTGATGGATTATAAATAGAGCTTTATAATCTTTCTTCTTCAACTCTTTGTGTGCAGCCTTTTCTTGATCTATCGCGTTCTCTGCAAGCGGTGCTACTCCTTCCTTCAGAATATCCCAAAGATCTTGATAACAGAAAACCACCTTAATCTGCTTGCACCAATTCTCATAATTATATTTCTTGAGAATCGGAAGGCTCGCCAGAATTTTCCCGTTCGGATGATTCATCGCCATCACGATTTTCCTTCCTTGAATCGCAGTCGGAGCTCTGATACCAGATATTGGAAACACAACCTATGGAGAATTATCATATTCAATATTGATCTCAAGATTGTTAACAATCACACAATGGCAATGAAAAGAAAAAGGTTGAGAAAGAAAAAAGAAAGAGAAAATAGAAATAGTAGCGTTGGAGAAGAAGATGAAAAACTGCATAATTCTTTCTGCCCACAAACTGTGGAAACTTTCAATATTCACTTGCAACTGCAAACTGTGAATTGTCAAACTTTATGATTACAATGATAAGGGTTCCTCCCTATTTATATATTTAGGTTAACTTGCATCTCAAGCTAAAGCCCAAACTATAAAAGCCCAAAAATATCTTATCTAATCTTTCTAAATCAAATCTGATCTATCTAAATCAAATCAAATCTTTCTAAAATAATGAATTACATATTTAACAACTTTTACTAAAACAAGGCACTCACCAAAACATGTTCTACTTTAGGAGGGACAATGTCATTTATAGTAAAACCGCTAAGATCATAAAATGGAATCACAATACTAAGCCCATCCAAAGTTCTATCAAAATCTATTGGAATTACACCAAACCTATAGAGAATTCTGAATCAATCTTTCTGATTGATAGATTGATTACTCCTCTTGTTCTTTACACTTCACTCGAGTGAATCAACCAACCTTGGTACAAGATCATTCTGTTTCACAATTGATAACGAAAGAAGAAAAGAAAAGATGAATTGCGGAAGAAAGGAAATTAGGGTTTTGAGAGAAAGGGGGAAGAAGAAGAGTTATGAATTATGTAGAGAAACTTATGCTCTTTACTTTGCAATTTGCAATGTTATTCACTTTCTGTATATTATACTGAAAGGGTACCTCCCAATTTATAGGCTGAGGTTTCTTGCTCAACAAGCAATCTCTAACTAACCTAACCAACTCAGCTAAAACAAACAAATAAAGTTAAGTCTAAAATATATATCAAAGACACACTTCTTCGATATTTTGACATCTACACAATTTTGACATACAAACCATTTTGACACAAAGAATTACATTCTCAACACACCACCTAATTCATTGTGTCTTACCTTTCTACATTCATCATAGATCTTAATTTCTTAAACACTTCAACCTGCGCTTCTTTTGTCATGATGTATGCAATCTGATTCTTAGTTCTTTAGTGTTCCAAGTTCAGCTTCCCATTTGCCACTTGCTCTCGAGGATAATGGAACCTCATTTCAATGTGCTTGCTTTTTCCATGCATTATCAAATTCTTCGCTAGATTAATAGCAGACACGCTGTCGATCTTCATGGTAATTACTCCATGATTCTTCTTGTAATTTCTTCGACCAAATTCACCATCCACGCTTCTTGACATGCACACAGAGAAGCAGTTATTTACTCTGCTTCACACGACGACAGTGCCACTACCGGTTCTTTTCTTGAGTTCCAAGTAACTGGTGCACCACTTAGTATAAACACATAACCAGTTGTGGATTTTCTATCCTCAACATCACTACACCAACTTAAGTTAGTATAACATACTAATTTGCATTCTTTTCCTTCATCAACTGCAAGAAAAAAATTCATAGTCGAGATTTCCTTTCAGATACCTTAGTATCCTCTCCATTATTGCTAGATGTGATAACTTTGGCTTCTGCATAAGTCTACTCAGCATACCTATAATGTATTCTAGACCAGGCCTTGTGTGATAAAGGTATCTTAATGACCCAATAAGTCTTCTGTATTGTGTTGGGTCGACATCATCTTTATCTGAGTTTTCGACAGTTGTAGTCTTAGTTCAGCATGTGTCGAAGTCGAATTGCAGTCTTCCATCTCAAATCTCTTGAGAATATCGCTTGCATATCTTCTTTGATGCATCATCAAGCCTCTACTACTTTTGTAGAATTCGATGCCAAAGAAGTATGAAATGTCGCCCAGATCAGACATTTCAAATTCCTTGTTAAGATCACCTTTGAAGTCTTCGATCTCTTTCTTGCAGTTACTTGTTATCAACAAGTCATCGACATTAAGATATAGTATAAACAATTCACAATTGCTTCTTCTTACGTATACTTCATGCTCAATTGTGCACTTCAAAAATTTCTCCTCCCTCAGAAAGCTATTTATCTTCTTATTCCAAGCTCTTGGAGCTTGCTTAAGTCCATACAGGGCTTTATGCAACCTGTATACTTTGCTGTCTTCACCTTGTTTCACAAACACAACTGGTTGTGCAACATAAACTTCTTCATCTAAGGGGCCATTCAGGAATGCACATTTCATATCCATCCGACACATATGTCAGTTGTTCATGTTTGCTAGACCAACAACTAACCTGATTGTTTCAATTCTAGAAATAGGTGCAAAAACTTCGTCGAAGTCGATTCCTTCTTTTTGAAGAAATCATTTTACCATAAGTCTTTCCTTTGTCGAGTTACTTCTACTTTGGGATTTAACTTCACCTTGTATACCCATTTTACATTGATTTCCTTCTTGTCTTGAGGAAATTTGAAAAGTTACCAAGTGTTGTTGACTTCGATGGACTCTAGTTCCTCATTCATCACTTACATTCACTTCAAATCCTTCAATGCCTCAGCTGCATTGATTGGTCTGACATCTGCATAGAATGCGTAGTGTACCAGCTCACCTTCATCATTGACCACATCATCTAATGTAATTACACATTCTTTTAACCTTTTAGGCATGTGTCTTGTTCTTTGAGGCCTGCTTGTTCTTGCTTGACCTCTGACTTCTTCTTGTCGAACTTATCTTTCGACTTCACGTGCTGGTTCTTCACATAGGATTGTCATTGAATCCTTCTTGACATTTTCAGTCCAATCCCATTCCTTAAGCTCGTATATGATCACGTCCCTACTGATCATTACTTGCTTGTTCATTGGGTTAAACAACTTGTATCCTTTAGTCGAAAGATATCCTATTAGAATCATTTGCCTTGACTTATCATCAACTTTTCTTCTCAACTGATCAGACACATGTCTATGTGTTATTGATCCAAATACCTTCAGATGACTCAAGCTAGGCTTAACACTAGACCAACATTCTTCTGGTGTGATTCCTTCTAGTTTCTTCGTCGAACATCTGTTTAAATGTATGTTGCAGCCGACATAGCTTCTCCCCAGAATTCTTTGGGAAAATGCTTGTGTTTCAACATACTTCTAACCATGTTCATGATGGTTATGTTCTTCCTTTATGTAGTCCCATTCTACTGTGGAGTGGTGGGTGGCACCACTTCATGCATAATCCATTATTTCTCACATAATATATCGAGGTCTTTCGACACATATTCTCCACCACCACCAGTCCTCAGAATCTTGAGCTTTCAACCACTTTATCTTTCAACCATAAATTTAAACTTGACAAATACCTCAATCACTTCACTTTTCTTCTTTATTAGGTAAGTCCATAGTTTTTGACTGGAATCATCTATGAATGTGACAAAGTATCTGTTACCCCTAATCAAATCCACCTGGATAGGACTACACTCATCAGAGTATATGACTTCAAGAATTTCCTTCGACTTTCTTCCTGCATCCTTGGTGAAGTTATTCTTATGTTGCTTTCCTGCACACATTCCTCACATACTTCATTTGGAATGTTGATTTCTGGTAACCCTGAAACCATATTTCTTTTTTTCATATCTCAGATGTCTTTGAAATTAAGATGGCCAAGTCTATAGTACCATATCCATTCATCCCTGCTAGCTACAGTTGCAACACTTAATGTGACTTTTGTCAGGTTTTCGTCCACCACCTCTTCCTCTACTCGCAACACGACCGTTGTGGTTACTTTGGTATGGGGGCCTTCTCTTGTTGGATGTATTTCCTTCTTGCTAGTTTCTACTAGCCGAATTATTGTAGCCTCCCTTACCTTTGTTGTCGAACCACTTCCCTTTGGCTTTCTTTTTTCTTGCTGATTGCGCCTGCAAAGCCACATCACTATTTGACTTGGTTGCAGCTCTTTCATCCATTCTTTGTTCATGAGATTCAAGTGTCCCTTAAAGCTTGTCCTTTGTCATTGTTGACAAATCTTTTGACTCATCTATGGCTACTACCGTGTGGTCGAACTTAGGAGCCAGTGACCTCAAGATCTTGATGTCAACGCTTCTCCACATATCTTGATTTGATTCACTAGTTTCATAGCCCTAATGAAGAAATAAGTTATGCTTTCACTTTCTTCCATTTAAAGTAATTCATACGTTCTTTAGTGAGTTTGTAACCTCACCCTTTTCACCTTTTAAGTGCCTCCAAATGATTCTCCAAGATTTCCCATGCTTCTTTCGCCGATTCTACATCACTGGCCTTTTCGAAATTAGCTGGATCAACACATTGAGGGATCATAAAGAGAACTTTATAATCCTTTTTCTTCAATTCTTTGTGTGCAGCTTTTTCTCCATCCGTCGCATTTTGTGCAAGCAGCGTCACTCCCTCCTTCACATGATCCCAAAGATCTTGATAACTAAAAACAATTTTTATTTGTTTGCGCTAATTCTCGTGATTCTGATTCTTCAAAATTGGCAGACTCGCCGAAAAATGCACATTCGGATCATTCATTGCGCTATGCTTCTCAAGAATCACACAACCAGTGCTCTAGATATCAGAAGTTAGAATTACACCAAACCTATGGAGAATTCCAAATTAATCTTGCTGAACAAGAATCAATCTTTCTGATTGAATACTCCTTTTGTTCTTCATTTTTCGCTCGATTGAATCAACTAACCTTGGGTATAAGATGATTTTGCTGCACAATCGATAATGAAAGAAGAAAAGAAAAGATGAATTGGGGAAGAAAGAAAATTAGGGTTTTGAGAGAAAAAGGGGAAAAAGAAGAGTTACGAACTCTGCATAGAAAGTTATTCTCTTTACTTTACAATCTACAATGTTATTCACTTTATGTATATTATAATGATAAAATACCTCCATATTTATAGGTTGAGATTGCTTGCTCACCAAACAATCTCCAGCTAACCTAACTAGCTCAGCTAAAACAAACAAATAAAGATAAGTCTATAATATATGTTGAATACACACTTCTTCGACATTTCGACATCTACATACTTTCGACACACAGAGCATTTCGACACAAAGAATTACATTCGCAACAAAATCAAGATCTATATCATTTGTCTCATTGTCTCTCAATATGTGATACTGTAACACCCAAGATTGGGTCTTAGAAGCCACAAACACGTATGAAACAGCCTCTAATATCAAATACAAACCCAATTCCCCAACTATAAGAGATAAAAAAAACCACCACAATTTTAATATGTATTATAATTTTATTTTAAAATATAATTGCTTTAAGACAGAAAAAGACAAATAAAACACTTTTGATCTGGTGTTATCATAATAGATCTTCGTGGCCTTCCGTGTAGGGCAGCGATGATGGTTGTAGGAGAGGAGGGGGTGTACCTGCAAGGTACTCCGATGCCAAAGTAAGTTTGGGCTAGAGAGAAAGCAAGTACAAAACGTGTAGGTATAAGTTAGTGAATATTGGATATTGATCAAACCTGGCCCTCTCAAGTGAGAGGGTATTTATAGAAAACCCTCAGCGTAGGGCCAAGGTCTCCTATGTGGCCGAAATATCTGGTCGACCAATGGGAGACTGCCAGGTAGAAGGTCTGGCGTGTGACCTTATGACCTGGTCCAACTGTCCCCGTGGATTCTGGAGGGGCAGTTGGTCGCGTGAACTGTCAAGCTCGTGAGGGGGACGCCCTCAACGACTATATTGTGCCCAACGGCTATATCGTGCCCAACGACTATATTGGCTGAACCTCGTTATTGGGCCTTGCCAGAAGCTGGACTGGGTTGGGCCTTGCCATATTGTGGGCCACATGCCTCTCCAGTCCAGAACAGGAACCCCCTAAGTCTTTTCTCTAAGGTGAAGAGTAATGACTTGAGATAGCCTTGTTGGTTGACTGAGGGGCAAGAGTTGTGACGTGGGGTAGCTTTTTGGGGTAGTTATTTTCGAATGAAAATGTTCGGGGACATGCCCTTTCACTTGTCTATGGTAAGCGTGGTCGACAGATGGCTTGTGAGCCTGATAGTTCCTTAGTATGTGATGGCGTGCTCGCGAAAAGGGTGATTTTGCGTCGACCAGGCTTAGTGAGGTTGTGTCCGCAAAAATGACAGTTTTATGTCGACCGGCCTTAGTGAGGTTGTGCTCACGGAAATGGCGCATTAGGTCGACCAGCCTCGACGAGGGTATATCTTTTATGAGTTGTCGAGGAGAGTATGCTCGCGGAGAGCTGGAGAGGTTATGCCTTGGGGAATGCAACGTTTTAGCCTTGAGAATGCCAAACGAAGATTCCCTTCTGACATGTGTGATAGCGTAATTAATTTCTGTGAAGGTCTAGGGGGTCTAGGGTATGATGGCTTTTGCCCTTTACACTTCCCCGTATGAGCAAATGCTTATAAAAAGGGGGAACGAGGATTCATTTGCACGCTTCGCACAAATTTATATCCCCACCCTCTTTTTCTCTGCAACTTATCTCTTCACCAGAGTTCATCTCGTTGCCGTCAACATTCATCTCCTACCTCCAGATCTTCATCTTCAAGCTCCAGATCTTCAAGTAAGTTCTTCATCTTTGCTTGTTAGTCTTATGATAGTTCTTGATTTTTTGGGAATGCATGTGTTTTCCGTTTGAAGTTCATGCGTTCATTGATGAACACATGAACTTTTCGGTTGAAGTTCATGCGTTTGTTGATGAACACATGAATTTTCTGGAAAATTCATGATGATCTTGAAGAACATGATGAACCTAAGATGAATGTTTTTGCATGTTGCGTAGAACTGTGTAGATCTTCGTAAGTTTCTGGTTAAAAGTATGTCACATTTATAGTCGGGCATTAGGCCTCCTCGACGCGAGAATTGATTTTCGCGTAAGTTTCAATTGTCGATGAGACACGTCCGCGTAGGAGCCCTGCGTAGAGTCACGGAGACTCGTCCCCGTTCTTCGGGGGAAAGTATTTCGCTGTGTCCCGGTACTTTCGACTAGGGCTTGAGGGCATCCTCGTATTTATTCCTCGACCTTTCACTTGATTTGTAGTGGAAGGGTGGATTTGATCTCTGTCATCGAATTCCCTTTTGCTTCCTCTGCTTTTCAGGTGAAATGGCCGATAGGAACGAGGGAGTTGTGCCCGACATTGGGACTGTTAATGGGGAGGCTACGCGACCTGTCGAGCACTCCAACGTCAGGGTGGTTGAAGGGGATCTTAGCTTGATCGCCCAAGAGCCATTGGTAACGAGATTAAACTTTACCGAAGAGGAGGCCAGTTTGTTCCCTTACCTTGAGGACCGGGCAGAGGATGCACCCGCGGGATGGAAAGCGATTTGTCCCTCAGAGGATGACCCGATATGTTCGGTGTACCCGGGGATGAGGTTTACAATGTACGAATTCACTTTCACGAAGGCGGGGTATCGTCTTCCCTTCACCAATTTCCAAGGGGATATCTTTTGTCATTTCGAGCTATGTCCTGACCAACTTCATCTGAACGCTTTGGCGTTTATTCGGGCCTTCGAGCTGGTGTGCCGATATCTGAAGATCGGAGCTACAGTGGAGCTCTTTTTCTACATCTTTCAGATTCATAGGAACATGGATGGTCCAAAGTAAAGATGGGTGTCATTTAATTAACAGAGCAGATTGTTCTGGCCATATTCGGAGTCTGTCCAAAACTTCAAATACAGGTTCTTGGTCGTGAAGCCTGTCTCGGAGGCGACCAAGGAATCTATGGCTACCATGGAAACCGTGGAGGTTGATGGTCGGGAAGTAATAAGGCCGGTATCAAAATTCCCACTAGAATGGGTGTTTGCTCATTTTAGATATAGGACCGACCAGTTCCTCGTTAAGCATGACCAGCTGAACACTGAGGACAAGAAGTCCTACTGAGCATTGCCGACATTCGTGGAGAGTTTTATCCCTGCTTTTGTAGTGGATAAGGATAACAAAGTGTTGTTCAGGGAGGATGGGGAACTTGCTCGGGCGGCCCGCTATATAAATACCAAGGCCCTCCTCGAATGTGAGAACGAGGATGTCGCGTTCGAGCTCCTTGGTACAGATCAACCTTTTGTCCGTACTATTAATGTCTTATGCAATGTGATAATCCTTTTTTATTTCTGCAGGGAAAATTTCGAACATACGGGAGCGTTTGGTCAGGTCCGCAGTGGCCAAAAATCTCAAGAAGACACCGGTGCCCAAGGTCGACGCAGCCAAGCAGCAAGCGACGCTAGAAAAGTTCATCGGCGGTTCTACCTCTTTTCTGGATAGCATGTTGAATCCTCCTACCCCAGACACTCAGAGGAAAAGGAAGCGGGATGATGTCGGCTCTTCCTCGGTTGATGGTTCGAGCAGCTCTGTCGGGGGCAAATTTGTGCTGCCACCCTGTTATCTGTAAGGAAATATTTTTGACAGGGAGGGTTCAGTCATTGTCCCCCACCTTGATGTGTCGACCATTCCACCTGCTAATCCTAAGGTGAGGGGGAAACTCCTGTGCCAGGATGCGGCTGCTATGATGAGAGTGTTGGAGGTGGCGCTGGCCCTTGGGGACGCGGAGACAATTCCGGTCATGGAGTTTAAGAAGGTCAAGGTAAGGGAAACCGAGCTTAACCTGGAGATTGCGGAGCTATTCAACAAACTGACTACCCTCCAGGGAAATTACGAGGCCAAGGTTGAAAACTTAAAGGACATGAACGAGATGACGGGAAAGCTGAAAAAGGTGAAGAAGGAAAATGCAACTCTGAAGACGAATGTTGCTGGGCTGGAGGGTTCATCAGCGGTCAGTAAAAATGAGACCAAGGAGAAAAGGCCTTGAAGACCCGGAGAGACTTAATTGAGAGAATCCGCATCCTCGAGCAGGATAACCTGGGAGCGGCTGAGTTTCAGTTCAATGCTGTGGTGGAGCAGATGAAGGCCTTGAACTCTGACGTCCAGTTGGTCACCGAGGGGATGGGCATTCTGAATCAAGTTATTGACGGCCAGGTGGTTCCTCCCGAGCTTCTCGATGAGGTTTAGCTTTTGTTTTTGTACCTTAGTATTTTGTTGGCTTGCGTGTCATTTTGATTGTAATTGATGATTGGGCTTGGCCCACGTTTGTAATATATATATATATATATATATATATATATATATATATATATATATATATATATATATATATATATATATATATATATATATATATATATATATATATATATATATATATATATATATATATATATGTATATTTGTGTTCTACATTATATGCCTTGCATTTCATTTGTGTTAGTTCTTGTATTGGCTGCAATTTTGGTAAAACAATGTTGTTGTTGAAGATGTCATTTGTCTGATGTCTTAACATGAGTTCTTAACATTCAGTTTATGTAAAGATATATTTAGGGTTGGAGTTTTGTGTGCTGATGTTAAACATGATGTCTTGACATCAATTGACAGAACATCAGAACATTAGTCTGTTGTGTTTTGTTAGGGCTGCGTGTATCAGTTTGTTTTGAGAGATCTGGTGGAGAGATTGCAGGAGAACATCTTGGTAAAGATATATTCAGTTGCAATCAGATATGGAGCAGATCTTGTTGCTGATTTAAAGGTCTGGAAGATTCAAGATAAAATCAAGAGAAGATTGAGTATTTAAATATGGAGATATTTTAGGAAGATTTGATTGAAGATCTAATTTATAGGAGAATCTTTTGCAGATTTGGAGCAGCTGATATGTTGTGATTTGAAGCCCAAATCCAGTTGGGTTTAGGTTATAAATAGAAGCATTGTAACCTAGAAAAACAGGTCAGCCATCATGTAGATTATAAGGGCGGTGTTGGTTGATGAACCACCCGGTTTGTGGGATGGTCATCGTGTGTATCTCGAAGCCTGTAGGTAAGAGATGTATTGTTCTTGGAGGAAGCTGTTAAGCAACTCTAAGTATTGTTCTTAGTCAAGTGTGTCATGTCTAGGTATTGTCATTGAAGTGTGTCTTCTACTTTTCTGTGATTGAAGAGTTGTTGGAAATCAAGCTGTTGATGCAGTGGCTGAGGTGTTGACTGCTAGACATCATTGCGATGATTGGAAGTGAGATGGAGTCTCTTATCTAGGGTGGACTTAGGTAGAAGGGTCATTGGGTAGTGATTAAGTGAGTAGATCATCAACGGATGTGTTGATTGTAGGGTCTATGAATTGATACTGCTAATAGTGGACTTCCTTCCTGGCTTGGTATGCCCCTAGATGTAGGTTATTAAACCGAACTGGGTGAACAAATTTTGTGTGTTGTTTAAGCTTTTTAGTACTGTTTTTGTTTATATCTTGCCAAGTTATCTGTAACAGACCAGATCTCTCGACATCCTGTAGGACATCTGGGATCTGTCATAACAGAATTTCAATTGGTATCAGAGCAGGCATCCTGTCTGTTTCTGGATGAGATCTAAGGAAGATACTTTCTGGTTCATGTGCAAGGAAGATAATTTTGCTGAGTTATGGACTTGGTCAGTTCATATAGTTGTTTGTATGGTCCCTTGAAGTGGAGGATGGACTATTTGTGACAGGGTATCTATTGGCTCTGTTTGAAGTTGTCAGGCATGTGGTGAGCTGCTTTGTAGGGTGATTTATTTTCAACCTATACTGACCTGTTGCACCTGGAGTGTGGTGTTTGTGCAAAAGTTATTAAGGTTTGCCTGAAGGTTGTTGAGGGGTATTCTTTATCTGTGTTCCGCTGCTTATGTATTTGTCAGAAAACTCCTGGTGGTTTTGTGTGTTGAGGCCACAACACTCTGAAGGTGTATCACATGGTGTTGTGATACTTGAGGATAATATTAACTGGCTTATTAAAGTGACCAAAGATACTTGAGGTTTGACCCAAGTCCACTCACAAAGGCATTTTCATTAAGTTTGTTGATGAGAGATCAGAAGGATACAATTTACTTTTGCTCTTTTCTCTGAAAGACCATCCACAGGTATATATTGAAGGATCCCTTGGTACTGTTCTTGAATGATGTTCTACCAGATGTTGGGACATCAAACCAGTAGAGTGTGCAGAATCTTGTGGATTAGGGGCTAAATAAATGTGTATTGATCACATATGTCTGGAACCTACTCCTAGCTTGCATAGAGGAGGTGTAATAACCTAACTGGTTGACTGGTGTTGGAATGTTATCCAAACTATCTAGGATGAGCAGTTGTGGTTGGATCAAGGAGGAGTTGGCGGGACCAAAAGATTATGGTATCTGCTTGAGAAGCTGGATAGTTATGTGGTGTCCTCACATAATGGAACATCCTTTTGTAAGGATTGAAGAGCATCCTTGTAGGTTGAAGTGTTGGGAGAAGCATATTTGTCTATGCTGTTTGTGATGACCAGTCAATGGTTTCTCTCCTTTAGGTGCAGAAGGATGGCATCCAACATCTCAAAGACAGACATGAGGTCTGAACATTATAAGTTTGAGAAGAAGTTTCTTGAGATGTAGAGTATGCAGGTTCCTGCTTATGTGTATGTTCTGGGTTTGAAGGTTGATCAGCTACTGATGGTCAATCCTCTTGTGTCCCTTGCAAGAGATGTGTGTGGATTACTATGGTTGTTGTCTACAAATCCAGAGTAGATGTTTAATGTGATTTTCTATGGTTGCTGATGTCGGAACTGATGTTGAAACATCATTTCAGTTCTTTGCTCAGGGCGGAGTGAAAGGTCAAGACACTAACCTAACCTGGAATGTTTTTGTGGTATGAATGGTTGTCATGATGGTTTGTCATAAAGAAGATTCAAAAGATGCTGGAATCTGAAGAAGGGTTAAACCACAGGGATTTAAGATCAATTGCTATTTGTGAAATTCACAAGTATTTAATTGATTATCCTTGAAAGACAAGATTAAGGATCTTCTGTCAATTGTTCTAACATCTTTTCATCAGAGGTTTGGAGAATCATGGGAGGGGTTCTACATTCGCTCACAAGTCGCCTAGGTGTTGACCTGGGATTATTGCTTAGCTTCTGTTCCTAGAAAGTATTGTGGATGACTTGTCCAGATGGTGGTGCTGTTGAAGATGAAGATGGAAGACTATGAAGACATCATAATCTTGATGGTTACAGCTTGGATCAATTTATTTCTGATCTAAGTGGTTTGGAGCATGGTGTTTGCTCTGGTTGTGAAGGTCGGGGATAAGTGGCAGTTATCTCTGGCTTTCTACTGACGACTCTACTAAGGGAAGTGACATTCTTTAGTATTGTTATGGGGTAGTCTTGGACTACTTATTTTCTGAAGATTCAGATGTGGTAGGTTTGAAGTTTTTGGAGTTTCTAAGCAGGATGAAGGTTGTCTACTAAAACTTGATTGTTGAATCAAGTCTATGAGAGCATGGAAATCTGTTTCTGCAAAGGGAGGAGGTTCTTCTGAGTGGCAGAAGGAAGAGCTTAATTCAACAGTTGGATGTCATAATGTTCTGACATCTAGCTTAACATCAGAAGTCTTAGCTGGTGATGTGGCACATCAGCTTATGATAGGGTGATCTACAGAAATGAATAATAGGATAGTTCAAAAAGATCGTTCTCATGGCAGTTTGCGGGAGCTGCAGGAAGGAGAAGATGTTACATGACCATGGCTTAGGGAGTCTAAGTGTGTTTGCTTTTGAGCAATTGGAACATGTGACTTGAAGATCAAGTTTCCTTGGTGGATCAGGATATCTTTGTGAGAATTCTGACAAACGTGAAAAAGGTCAAAATGTGACGTTTGGTTGTTTTCATATGAGGATTCATGAATGAGGTGATCAAAGTGTGGCATATGGTTGATCTCAGAAGTGGATTCGAAGAATCAAGATAATCAGAGTGTGGCAGCTGGTTATTATTGAGGATTGTCTTGGAACAAGTTACTCTTGGGCAGAAGGCTGATGAGTTGAAGAATCAAGGAGATTATTCTTCTTGAAGGTGGATGAGAGTTTATTTCTCTAGTTCTTTGGATCACTATGCTATAGTAAGTCCAGTTGGTGGAGCATATCAAGAATCATGGTGATGATGTCTTGGTGTGTGGCAGATGTTCTAACTTGTGTTGGGACATTATCTGGTTGGATATCCTTGGTGAAGGATGATTATGCTTTGGTTCAGAAGCGTGGTGCCTACATTATGCCTAAGGAGCGTCTACATAGTCATACGGGAGAATGACGAAGTAGAAGGTCTGCCTTGGATGGAGAATGTAGAGAAGACTGAAGTAGACCAGGTATGAAGAGTATGATAGGGAATGACTTCCTTTGGAGAGTTGGGGGATCTATGTGACTTTGATCCTTATCTAACAGTTTGTTTGAAGGAGGATGGTGATTCTTATGTTCCTCACGAATAGCCTAATTGTAATTTCATGTGGAGATGGATGCTCAAGCATTATTGTCAGAAGAGGTGTTTCTGACTTTGTGGATTAGAATGTGGGGATTCTGAGCTTGTTTTTAGTAGTATGTTCTGGAAAAGCATGACTACTAATTTTGAAGACTTCACTAGTATCAACAACTACAAGTGAATGTAATGGCAGAGGAATTGTGTCATATGATGTGATCTGATCAGAAAGTTTTTTTGAAGCTGTTCTTTCTTCTGCTGCAAGTATCTCTTGAAGAGATTGGATCTCAGTAAAGCTTTTAAGTAAGCTGAGAATTTGTGGGGTCTGTATGAGCATGAAGATGTTCATGTGCTTGAACCGATGATTGATGTTTTTGTTTCCGTTGTGTGCCTCAGGGGGAGTAAAGTGGTGTTTGATGTTTATGATGTCAGATCAGATGTCATGACTTTATGTCATGTGTGTACTACTGCTTAGGAAGAGTAGTTACATTTTTGTTGCTGAACTTGTACAACTATTTAGGGGGAGCATGATAGTCTGTCATGCATGATTGCTGCTGCTGAAAAGATGTGGAACTCCTTACTGTGTCTGGGAGAATTTATTTTTCTCTGCAGTTTTTTTGAAGAACTCTGTAGGGGTCTTGGTTGATGGGAAATGTCACACTTGTCTTGGTGTGTGTTATTAATTCAAAGTAAGAGGACTTTACTTAGAGTGTAGTGGAAGGCAGTGTGTTTGTGCTTCAGAACTTGTGGGTGATTTTGTGGTGGTTCTTGTTAAATGCACTAGTGTTGTTTGAGGATCAAGCATTATGTGAATGCGTTCAGCAGGTGTGTTGAACAGAGGGTGCGCTCTTGAAGACATGAAGATGAGTCTTATTTTTTCCATTCATTTAAGGTGTTCATCTTGCAAAGGAGCACTGGTTATCTTAGATATGAGGAGTTAAACTTTTGTTGTTGAAGTAGTGCAGTTGTTTGTGGCTCTGGTGAGGTGTTATGTCAGACACGATGTCGTGACATTGTGTTACTGGTGGACATGACAGTTTAGACCTGGTGTGTCAATGGATTAAACCAAAAGTTTAGACATGACAGTTTACCCCAATGCTTGTCAATTTTTGGCCAAAAAGGGGGAGAGAAGAAGGTTTGTTCATCTCTTGTGAGATGTAGAATAGTCTGTTCTGGTCTGAGTATGTTGCTTGGATGATTCAGAGTTTGCCTTTGGAATTTTTTTGTGCTTGCTGCTATGTTCAGAGTTTGGCCAATTGTGGCTAAAAAGGGGGAGAGTTACCTAGAAGTTTGCTGTGGTTCTTGTTTTGAGGGGGAGTTTTGTGTTGTGCAGCTTTGGAAGTTGTTGCTGCTGTTTGTATTATTTTTTCCGCTGCTGGTATCTCTGGTTTAGGCTGAGATTGTTTTATCCAAAATTAGCCTAAGGGGGAGATTGTTAGTTCTTGTATTGGCTGCAATTTTGGTAAAACAATGTTGTTGTTGAAGATGTCATTTGTCTGATGTCTTAACATGAGTTCTTAACATTCAGTTTATGTAAAGATATATTTAGGGTTGCAGTTTTGTATGCTGATGTTAAACATGATGTCTTGACATCAGTTGACAGAACATCAGAACATCAGTTTGTTGTGTTTTGTTAGGGCTGCGTGTATCAGTTTGTTTTGAGAGATCTGGTGGAGAGATTGCAGGCGAACATCTTGGTAAAGATATATTCAGTTGCAATCAGATATGGAGCAGATCTTGTTGCTGATTTAAAGGCCTGGAAGATTCAAGATAAAATCAAGAGAAGATTGAGTATTTAAATATGGAGATATTTTAGGAAGATTTGATTGAAGATCTAATTTGTAGGAGAATCTTTTACAGATTTGGAGCAGCTGATATGTTGTGATTTGAAGCCCAAATCCAGTTGGGTTTAGGTTATAAATAGAAGCATTGTAACCTAGAAAAACAGGCCAGCCATCATGTAGATTATAAGGGCGGTGTTGGTTGATGAACCACCCGGTTTGTGGGATGGTCATCGTGTGTATCTCGAAGCCTGTAGGTAAGAGATGTATTGTTCTTGGAGGAAGCTGTTAAGAAACTCTAAGTATTGTTCTTAGTCATGTGTGTCATGCCTAGGTATTGTCATTGAAGTGTGTCTTCTACTTTTCTGTGATTGAAGAGTTGTTGGAAATTAAGTTGTTGATGCAGTGGCTAAGGTGTTGACTGCTAGACATCATTGCGATGATTGGAAGTGAGATGGAGTCTCTTATCTAGGGTGGACTTAGATAGAAGGGTCATTGGGTAGTGATTAAGTGAGTAGATCATCAACGGGTGTGTTGATTGTAGGGTCTATGAATTGATACTGCTAATAGTGGACTTCCTTCCTGGCTTGGTATGCCCCCAGATGTAGGTTATTAGACGGAACTGGGTGAACAAATTCTGTGTGTTGTTTAAGCTTTTTAGTACTGTTTTTGTTTATATCTTGCCATGTTATCTGTAACAGACCAGATGTCTCGACATCCTGTAGGACATCTGGGATCTGTCATACTAGAATTTCAATTTGTGTTTTGTTATATTTGCGAATTGTTCTCGATAGACGTAGGAGTTTGCTCGACTCGTTTTGATGCTCGACTGTTTGGGGAACTCGTAGAGGAGGCGAAGTAGTTTCGCCAGTCGTGGGACTAGGATCTCGGTCGAGGTCCTGATCACACAGGGCTTGGACTATTCCCATCGTGAGTTGGGTGTCCTGTCACGCTGGTACGACAACGACGGAGCTCGATTGAGGTATTCCCATTGGTCACGGAATCTGCTCATCCCATAAGCAGAAACTTTCCTTCGTTGTATTTTTAAATATTGTGCTTGCACCAGGGCACGCTCCCGTTGTCGAGCAGCCTCTCCGTAGTGGAGGAGGGGGGCTTGTCGGCAGTTAGTCCTGACTTTGTTGGTCTTAACTGTAATGTTGTTTGAGCTTTTCAACATTTCATGGTCGAGCAAATGGTTCTCCGTCCAACTGTTATAGGTAGTAAGCACCGGTGCCTGTTTTTAATTTTACCCGGTACGACCCTTCCCAGTTTGCGGCCAGCTTACCCTCGCGTGAATCTTTTTTATTTCTGCGTAGAACCAAGCTGTCAACTTGGAAGTCGCGCTTTATGACTTTGGCATCGTGGCGCATAGTTATTTTTTGTTTCAGCGAAGCTTCGCGGAGAGCTGCCCCTGATCGGATCTCTTCGACCAGGTTAAGTTCTTCTCTTAGAGCTTCGTCGTTCAGCTCTTCGTCGAGAGGAGCTTCAGTTCGCCTAGAGGGTTCCCTGATCTCCATCGGGATTACTGCCTTGGTTCCGTACGCTAGTCGAAAGGGAGTCTCCCCGGTGGTTGAGTGTGGGGTTGTTCTATAGGCCCAGAGAACGCTATGTAGCTCCTCGACCCATCTCTTTTAGCCTTTGTTTCAAACCTCGAAGGATTACGCTGTTCGCAGCCTCTGCTTGCCCGTTAATCTGGGGATGTTCGACGAATGTGAAGTGTTGCTTTATGCCTAATTTGGTGACGAAGTCTTGAAACTTCATGTCCGTGAATTGGGTTCCGTTGTCAGTTACAAGGGCCTAGGGCACCCCGAATCATGCGAGGACGTTTCTTTTGTAGAAACAGGGTATGTTAAAGGTTGTGATTTTGGTGAGAGCTTCGGCTTCAAACCATTTGGTAAAGTAATCGACGGCCACGATCAAAAAATTATTCTGATAGGACCCCATTGTGAAGGGGCAGAGGATGTCCATCCCCCACCAGGCGAAGGGCCATGGGGAGGACAAATTCTTTAACTCGTTAGGGGGTACCAAATGCATGTCCCCGTGGCGCTGGCATCTGTCACATTTTTTGACATTCTCCTTAGCGTCGTATTGCATGGTAGGCCAGTAGTATCCTGCCCGCAGGGCTTTTTGTGCCAAAGATCTCCCTCCCAAGTGTTGTGCGTTGATCCCGTCGTGAATTTCTTGGAGAACGTCGGGGACCTTGTCCTCCTCAACACATTTTAGGAGGGGGTGGAGAATCCTCATCGGTAGAGCTTGCCGTCGACCAGGACGTATGAGCAGGCCCTTCGCTTGGTTATGATGGCCTCCTTGCTGTCTTCAGGCAACTCTTATGTGGTGAGGTAATTGTATCTAGCAGCTACTGTCGCAAAATGGCGTTGATGTCGAGCAGCCCCGATGGCTTTTCGATACTTGGGCGGGGAAGTATCTCTTGTATGACATACTTATTGCCACCTTTCTTTCTGGTGCTGGCTGTAGCACCCCAAAATTTGCCCTCCTTACTTTTACTAACTGGCTTATGTTTCATTTCATTTTTTACATTATCATGTATGCATATCATTAGCATGGGGTCAAGGTACCTGAGGCATTCCAAGAAGGTCATATCTGGTCCACTACATCATCAAGAGTTCACAAGTGGCAAGAGAGTTCAAGTGGATCACTCTCTCTTAACCAGTGCATGAATTAGGGTTTTGGAACTCTTGGGTTTATTGCTCCAATGGGCAGGCTCCTTGGGTTTTATCATCACCAAATGGCATATCTTATCTTTGTTGGAGAGGATACACATCATATTCAGAGGAATTTGAATTTGGAGACTGTGTTATTTCCTCCTAGACTGAGGGTACCAAAACTAGGGTTTGCTATAAAGTCAGTTTATTTCTGATTTTTTGGGCAAGACTTGATTCCATGGTTTTCCTTGGGTCCCTGAGTACCTAGGAGTGAAAGGTTGTCCATCAGTTTGATTCAGGAGGAGTTCAATTGGCCAATGGATTGAAAATCAGTTAACTTGTTCAAAAAGTCAACTGTGGTCAACACAAAGTGAAACCTCAGGATTTTTGGTCAACATCAAGATTTTGGGTTGAAATTCATCATTTGACCAAGGGTTGATCATGATTCATCATGGAAACTTCAGAATCATCAAGAATCAGGAATTACTGAATTAGGGTTTTTGTAGGAAAAGTCAACTGTACTTTGACCAGGCCTAACTTCCACATACTTCATCAAAAATTCCTCAACCAAAGCCCATCTTGAAGGAAATTTAATTCCCTACAACTTTGTGTCTCACAAGCCAAGGCCAGAAATACTTCATTTGGGAGATATGAGCCAAGACATTATAGGTCATTTTGAAAGTCAACAAAAGTCAACCTTCTTCAAAAGCTCATAACTTGAACATGGAAGATCAAATTGACATGGGACCAAAAGGGTTGGTTAGAGGACATCTTGAGGTTTCTAAAAAGTATTAATTTGCATTGAGGAGCTAAAAATTGAAGGAGTTATGCTTAGTCAAAGTTGGGCAATTTTGAGGAGGTGCACAAAGCAAACTATGCCTAAAATCCAAATTTTGACAAATGGGCCATAAGTTTCTTAAACCAAACATAAACATAAAGCCATGCACGACCCAAAGAGCATATATTCGGTTTTTCCTCATTTTATTTTATTTTTATTGGATTTATTTAGTTAAAATTCAATATTAAATGAAATAATTCAAAAATAATTAACCATGGATTATTCAGGCCCAAGTCATGATCAGAAGAAAACCCTAGTCTTTATAAGCCAATTCATGTTAGGGTTGAAGGGGAGGCACGTGAAATTGAGGGAGTTTTCAAGAAAACCCTAAAAGAGGATTTCTCACCAAAACTCACGATCCACAAGGAGATTCTTCAAACTTCTTCCACAAAGCTTCTGTTGGTAGTCCATAGAGTGCATATCAACCTCCATTTGCAGCCAAAAGCAAGAATTCCGACCGTGCCATCTCAGGTTATCCACTTTTTTCGTGATCACAAAACCTTTCTTTTTGATATGCATGATGTTGTGTGATGCCCACTGATCATCCAGATGTGTTTACTTTTAAATTTGGACGTGTACATTGGTTGCTTGGTGAGTTTAAAGTTTTGAACCATTACAATATTTCCTTCGTTTTGCTTTATATATGAGTTATTTGCGAATTTGGAGTGCATATTCAAAATCCTTGTGAAAATCCGGTTGGATTAGTGTAGTTGTTTGTAATTTCTGGGCAATTTCAGGTTGACCTTCATCCCAGACGGCGGTCGGAACCCTAGCGCCGTCGCCGGAGGAACCCACAGGCCGCCGGAGGACATATGGAGAAGATGATGTTTTGGCCGTCCGATCTGGGGATCTTACGGTCCACGCTCTGCCACGTTTTATTTATTTGTTTTTCTGATTTTTTATTTTTTATTAGTTGTATGTTCATTAACCCATGCTAGTTACCATGCTCCTCCAATGAGGATGCGACGTTTTGCTTACCTTTTGGTTGACCGTTGACCCATTGACTCGATCGCGTACGTTTGATGGATCATAGCACATTAAAAAACCACGCACCCTGCACATGGCACGAGCATGGTAGTCCTTTTTTTTATTTTTGTTCGCTGACTGGTTTAGTGGGGTGGGGTGCTATACGCACCCCCCAACCTCAGGCCCAACCTTTATTTCAACAGGTTTCCATTACTATACGCACCCCCAGGGTTTTTTTTATTTTCTTTTCAGACGGATTTAACACATGGGCCATGCTGTTCGCACCCCCATCTCCAGCCCAATTCCCTTTTCCTCCATGTTTTCGTTACTAACACACCCCCAGTCTTTTTATTCCATTTTTATTTTTTATTTCCATTACATTTTCATAATTTTAATTTTAAAAATACTTAGATGCATTCAAAAAATCCCAAAAAAAATTATACATCATCTTTATCCACTTATAAAATTTCTACAAATTTTATTTTTCATTTTTATTTTATTTTATCGTTTAAAATTAATTGTTTCATTAAACTTCTTTTTAATTACACATCTCATGCATGCATAAATTTATTTATTTTCATTCTCCTCATCTATAAAACATTTTTCACTCGTTCTTTTTGCATTCATTCATGAACATTCTAAAGTGCTTAAAAATATTTTTCTTGCATTTTAATTTTATTTCACATTGCATTTAGGTCCTTCTCTTTGGCACATTGAACCCTCCCCCTTATTTGACTTTTGTGTGATTATTTGAGTGGCTAACACTTTGAATTTTTGCAGGGACCTTTTATATATTTTTTGCCTCTGGTTGAGGGTCCCTTAGGATTAATTTGAGAATTTTAGGAATCATTTTTCTAATTATTGGGTTTGTTTTCAATTGAGATTTTATTGCAGGCGCACCTTTGACTTTATATGATTACCTTGTTTGAAAGGCATTCATGCCAATTGCTTTAGGGGTGCTCTTTGATTTCTTTGATTCATGTTTGGTTCATTATTATCATTGTTTGCCGTTGTTTGATTTTCATTCACCTCATTGCTCTTATTCATGTCTGTTTCTCACTAACCCTTTATGCAGGATCAGGGTAAGTTCCTTGAGGGTATGGATAAATATCCATGGTCACCCTTGCTTTTTCCTTCCCTCATCTTCTTCCTTTAGGATTTAGGTTGTCGTCAAACCTCACTAACCCTAGGTCACTCATGCATGACAACTTTAGGATTCATAGTTCCCCCTTAGAGTAACCCCGGTGTCTTCTCTCTTCTCATCTCAAATTTCTTTAAAACACCTAATAATAATAAGGTGTATTGCGCCCGAGCCTTAAGTATGGGGAATGAGAAATGAGGGGCTTCCTCTCATCTTTCTAGAGTGCTTAGCGAGCGTCCTGTCTTGGGACGATGCGTTAAGTATTCGCCCCTGTGCCCTAGACTTTGGTGCAATGCAGCTTAGGAACTAACTTAAGCCACTTCTGTCCTAAAAAACACAAACCTACCTCAAACTTTTTTGTCCTTCGGGACCTTCAAAATTAAAGGCTATTTTCAAAAAGGGCACATTACCTTCCGTTTGAGTCGCAAACAGGCATCGACCCTAACTGCCGGACGCGAACTTAACGTCGCTCATAAAAAACACAAAAAGAACTTGGTCCGAACTACGTTGACTCTGAATTCCCCATTGCACGAAGGGGGTACGTAGGCCTAGGACGTCGACGTCCTACCGAGTCTGTCTTTGTCTTCCCCTCTCCGTTTAGTACAACCCTAGATGATAGTATGACTTACCTTTAGAATAGACAACAAGTGTGGATCCCATCGAGTACGATGGACGCGTGGGGTGCTAGCACCTTCCCCCCGCGTACCCGACTCCCGAACCCAGGTTATGGTTGCGATGACCATTCCTTTCCCTCTTCCTAAGGTTTATGCAGTGTTCCCTTTCCCTCTCTTGGGATAAATTTACACGGCTGGCGCCTCTGTTTTTCCGCGCCACTCTCGCGTTTGTACCTGGATGAAAATCCTGGGAGCGACAGCTGGCGACTCTGCTGGGGACTCTGGTTGACCTATGCTGGTCCATCCCTAAGCGAGTCAATCCTAGCGCTTGCTTGTCTTTGTTCTCTTTGGGGTGCTTTGTTTTTGTTTCGCTTTATGTGTTGTATTTTATTTTTATTTTTACCGCATTTTCTACATTTCATTTTCTATTACTGTCATACTGCTGTGCTGTGCTGGCTGTCTTTGTTTTGCAGGTTGGGTGGGTTTGAGAGCTAAGCCCAATACCAAGGCTTGAGAATACCCTAGGACTAGAGTGGAAAGTAGTGGGACCTACGTGCCCGCTTGGTACGTTTGTGTGTTCACGAAATTCACAACCAGACGAGGCTATCTTGGGACGCATTCTAATGTGTGTGTCTTGCGCATGTTGGGATGTTGATCTAGAGAGCTGTCGACTCTGGTGACCGATCATTGAGGACCTTAGTGGAAACATCCCTCTTTAGTGGTGACAGTGGCAGACCACATCCTGTGGCAAACCCATTCGCACCCGAGGGCCCGCTTTGGAACTCGCATAGGACGGCCCCTACGTTTTGAAGAGAATCAGCGGAGGCACTCCTCGATTGACTTTAGTACTGTACCCCGAGGGATGAATGCCCCTCGAACGTAAGGATACTTTAGCAAAAGACGCTTACGAATAATATCATCACAGTCCCTTCGATATAAAGATCATAGTCCCTCGATGACCCTTCAAGTTGCCTACAAAAAATGATCTTGTCCCTCGATGACCCTACGGAAAAATGATGGTAGTCCCTACGAATTGCTAAGGTATCCTTACATGTTACCTCCTATGACCATTTGATGACCCTTCGCTGTCCCTCCACATCCAATAGATAGGACTACCTACCCACTAATGGTATAGATAGTGCTATCTCTCAAGGAAAATGATAAGTACAAGAAAGACCTCATAAGTTAAGGGTAGGTAACTTTTAAATGCTCGCTCACAACTCAAAAAACAAATACTTTTCACACCTCACACTTTCAAAAATATTTTCAAAAACAAACACTTTGTATACGTTCTTACACGAATTATTACAAAGTCAACTTTTAGGAAATATTTTCTAAACACACACCACATTTCAAAAAAAAGCAAGTTAAAGTGAGCTAGCAATTAAGAGCCCGTAGATAACTACGGATGAAAATGGGTGCTAACACCTTCCCTTTTCATAACTTACCCCCCGAACTCAAAAATCTTTTCAAAACGGTCTTTCCTGTTCTTTTCACCTTTCCTAAATAAATTGGATAAAAGAAAAGTCGGTGGCAACTCTTGCTAACCGCAACATGTTTTGCGAAAAACAAAAGTAAAAAGTCATTTCTCCACCGTACTATTGTTTCTCGACCTCAGTGCCAAAGCTGAGGACCTTCCGCCTTGGAGAATCAGTTGAGGCCTCCTCGATTGATGATGATGCCAAACCAGAAATGGTGAACGTATCATCATTTCTCGACCTGAGAGCCCGGGATACTGAACATCCTAGTACCTACACGTGAGAGGGGATGGGTGTTTGCAGGTTTGCAGGTAACCGAGACCTTCAACATACCCTTATTCTGGATTTCTCATCAATGTCTGATTATGTGGGTTCCTCAGTGGTTCAGAGTTCTGGTTTTCTGGTTTCTCGTTCAGCTAACAGCACAGCACATCCAGCAGTGTGCCTTGACCCCATGTTTGCATGAGCATATCATTTTTTTGCATTCTGACATGTTTGACATTCTGTAGGGCTTGCATCTTACTCTTGATTCCGGTTTTTTGAGGTTACTTCAACATGGATGTTCGGAGAAAGAAGACTGTCGCCTATTCATTCCCAGAGCCGACTTTGACACTGATTCACAAATTGATTAATGTGGCTGGTTCTGGAGTTCGTACAGAGTTCAGTGGAAAGTATGGAAGACTTCTGAAATTTGTCTATAATATCTCCCAGTATGAGAAGGATGCCATTCACACACTTCTTCAGTTTTACGACCCGTCTCTGCGTTGCTTCACTTTCCCGGACTACATCTTGGCTCCGACGTTGAAGGAGTTCTCATTTATTTTGGGAATTCCTATTAGTCATGATATAGTTTTCTTTTCTAAGGAACACCCCGGTATAAAAGAGATGGCTGTGGCTCTTCATATTAGTGAATCCGTTCTTAACAGTAATATTGGAGAAAAACAAGGAGTTAAGGGTTTCCTGCTGAAGTTCTTGTTAGATCAGGCCTGCATACATGTCAAAGAGAAGAACTGGACTGCTTTCCAAGCTATTCTGGCTGCGTGTATCTATGGGATTGTTTTGTTTCCGAATATTCCTGATCTGGTGGATATGCATGCCGTCAGAATCTTTCTTTCGAAGAACCCTATACCTACCTTGTTAGGTGACGTGTATCATTCAGTTCACTATAAGAATGAGAAAAGGCGTGGGAAAACTGTGAGTTGCTGTGCACCGTTCTTAGCTACTTGGTTTTTGAGTCGTCTCCCTGAATCTGGCGCTTTCGTTGATACGAAAGATTCTCTGAAGTGGTCTAAGAGGGTTATGGGCTTGACTGCAGATAACATCGTTTGGGTTAATCGTGACTTGCTAGGAATGGAGATTATTTGCAAATGCGGAGAATTCCCTAATGTTCCCTTGATAAGGAGGAAAGGTGGAATTAACTATAATCCCTCCCTAGCTATCAGACAGTCTGGATATCCTTTGAAGAATCCACCCGAAGAGCGAGATGTCCGAGAATCCTTATTCTTCAATGGTATTGAGGATCAAGGGTTGATAAGGAAAGTTGTGAATGCTTGGAAACAGGTGACTAAGAAGGGTAAGATTCCATTCGGGAAAAGTAACAATCGGGCTTTCCCTCCATATAAAGAGTGGATTAAGAAGAGAGCAGAAGAGGAGCTTCTTCCATTCCCGGTAGAATCACCTTTGTACCCTTTGGTGATCGAGCCTCCTACCACCGTTGAGTTGGAGAAGTATAACAAATTATGGGCTGAAAAGGAAAGGTTGCGGGAAGAAAATAGTGAGCTAAAGAGAGAAATTTATCAGTGGAAGCATGAGCGGGGTGAAGCTGTTCATACCGCCAAGTTAAAGACAGCGCTCCTTGCTAAAGCAGAAAAAGAGCTTGCTGACATGATCGCATCCAGAGAAAGGATGAAACAAGCTTTGGATGGCGTCAGTAACGTTCTCAGGTCCAAGGAGGAGGAATTAGGCAAGGCTTTGTTGAAGATTCACAGGTTCAATGATCACCAAGAAACTGCCATGGCTGAGAACAAGAGAAAGGAAGACGACTACATAGCTAAGATTGATCAGTTGAAGTCGACGCTCAAGAAGAAAGATGCCGAGATCTTATCAGGGATATTCAAGAGACAAGTAGTCGAGGGTCGACTCAAGGAAGCCATAGCCTCCATGGAAGAACTGAAAGTCCAAGCTGAAGTGAAGAAACCTAGACATGAGGGTCCTAGCATGGATGGTGTTTCTGGAGAAGACGCTTGGGAGTTACATTGCCGATACTTGGATGAGATCATACACAGGAGAGACCTTCTTATCCAAGGACTGATTCAGAGGCCGAAGCATCCCGACACCAGAAAGCTGTTCGAGGAAGTTCAAAACTGGTGCAGAAAGCATAGTGGATGGGGAGGATTGACCCTTGTAAACCTTGATGACATGCCTTAGTTTTCTTTCCTCTTTTATTGTATATGGATCACCACCAGGCTTGTTGGTTGGGACCTATGGTTTTTGTATTCAGACTTGTTATCTCAGATTTGTGGTTGTTGACATTCGGCTTTTCTCTGGTTTTCTTAATATATGAGCAGAAGTTCCATTATATCTTGTTATTAAACCAGAATCAAGGGGTGGATCGCCTTGTGAATTTTCAAACACGTCCATTTGCATTCGCATATTCATAATCATTTTGCATAATCATTTTGCATGACAGGTGTTTATTTCCGGTGTTCTTATCTTGTTCTAATCTCGGGATTTCAGATCAGCACATTCACCGGTATTTTACCAGACCAAATCAGAAGAGAATCATGGAACGAATCCAAGTTGAGTTGAGGGAAATGCAAAGCCAGATGGGGCAATTTAGGGAAGACATGTTCCAGGAGCAGAGAATGCTAAGGGAAGAGATCAATCAGATGAAGACTCAGATGGGTTTTATCATGGAAATGCTGAATAGGGTGTTGAAGAAGGAAGACAGTCATGTGCCCGCTTCCACAGCAGGGGTTCTCATTTCTCCCACCTCCTTGGGGTCTCCTCTAGACCATGGATTGCCTCGTGGATCCTCTCCACCGTCTGAACTTTTTCATCAACAACCGTTTTTTGAGGGTCTTAATCCAGAAAAGTTTGAAAAGAAGTTTGACCAGATTCCAGTGCCATACGCTCAGCTGCTTCAGCACCTGCTCAAGTTTCAGCTGATTGAATTGATTGCTGCGGGACCTCCACACACCAAGTTTCGTATGGGTTCCAATGTCCATGATAGGTGTGAATTCCATTCAGGGGCGCCTGGTCATAATGTTGAAGATTGTAAGATGCTCAAGTATAAAGTCCAAGAGCTCATTGACTCAGAGGCAATCAAGTTTACATCGGTTGGCACTGGTAAACAAAGTGATGTTACTCCCAGTATTGCAAAGGGACTGATGACTCCCTCTTTTGCCAAAGGATCCACCTCGCGTCAGGGATCTCTTCCACAACCCTTGTTTGTACCTCAACCGAGTGCAGAAAGGAAAGTGCAGGGCCAGACTGGGCGCCCAAATCAGCACCGACAGCAGAATTATCAGCAACAGGGGCAATCGAGACCAAGAAGGCCCAAAAGGATAATTGATCCTGTTCCTATCCCTTATAGTCAGCTGTTTACGCGCCTGCTCAAGAAGTATCTGATTCAAACAAGGGGTACCGCGCCAGTACCGCACCCTATTCCTCCCGATTATGACATGACTGCTAGGTGTGAGTTCCACTCGGGAACGTTCGGGCACACGATTGATGAGTGTAATGTATTCAGGCATAAGGTGCAAGACCTGGTGGACTCAGAGATCATTGTATTCACTGAAGATGATATGTACATCAATGGAAGCCTCCTTTCTCAAATGAACACTCAGTCTGCATGTACGTCCAGGCAGAATTAAGCTTCCTCAGCAATGGCAATTTTCAGCTTCTTTACTGCGTTTTCATTTGTAGTTTCTTATTTCTTGTTAAAGCATCGTATGCATGTAAGACTCGTTTGTTTTAATGATGATATTAATGCAATGAGTATGTTTTCCTTGAAGAAATCCATTCGTATTCACTCTTAAATGTTTATATGCACTGCAATATCAATTTTTCTTGTTAAGAACTCTTGAGGGAGGATGACGAAATAAGAACGCAGGTTTCTAACGGTACGCTTTTGGATAGAACCCTGTTGAGGATGTACAGGCATTGTTTCAAACCCCTAAACACTGGAGAGATAAGGAGACAGACCCTCGTTAACCCCTTTGAGCCTTGGAGTAGGAGTTTCTTTCGTACGAAAAAACCCTCATACTTAACCCAGGGGCAGGGTAGGCGTCAGTTAGTTTGATCGAGCGCTCAAATTCCAAGGAGAATGTGCAAGAGATATGAAACCCGATGGTTATCCGTCAACAACTAAGGAGTGAGGCAGTCACAACCCTTTCAAGCAAGTAAGACAACCTGTGTCACACGCTTTGTTCAAAAGGGGAATAAAAAGAGAAAGCCCGCTAAGTCGAAAATTGAAAACAAGCGACTTAGGCAAAAGTCAGGGCATCCCGCTGGACTTCAAAATAAAAAAAACTCAAAAGAGTCAGTCCAGGAAAAAATTAGGGATCAAAAAAGCAAAAAGAAAAAGCGAAAGGCGAAAAGAAAATCCCCGATAAGAACAAATTCGTGTGATTACAGACACAAAAGATAAAAGGGATGACTGTCACTCCAAAACCTCCTTAGGGGTCAAACCATTAGTGGCATAGGTTCCTTGAAGATCATAAATCTTTCGAGAAATGAGCGTTTGGGTCAGATTAACTGAACATAGGACTGGAGAACATCACGAACAGTGGGTAGGCACCGATAAACTTTGAGCCATAAATCCTTTTTTCTGAAACCGTGAACCAGACCACGTTACAACCCTCTAAAGTCCTAATTGAAACAGGGTTTATTCTGAAGGCGTACTTCAACAGGACAGCGTTCCTGACTCCTATAAGTTGTGTTAATAAGATTTGTTGGTATTGCATGTGCGCATTGTTTTGCCATTCAAAATTCAAGGTCGCGTCCCAGCTAGCGATTCGTTCACAAGGTTGGGCGACGCATTTTCAATAAAAACTTCAAGGTTAACATGAGTGTTGCATTAGAATTCTCATAGATAACTTGTTCTGTTTGCATACATGTGCCTAAGCATCAATGTAGCTTACACAGTGAAAGTCAGTCAAGAAGCTTAATCCTGCCAAGTTGGGTTGCTTGAAAATTCCGAAGGACAATCATATTAAGAGGCATGCTGCCAAGAGACTCAGTGTAGAGTGGGCTCTCCCAGTAAGTCGTGTTAAGATGGAGCCAATCTGGGGCAGTCACGTCGAGAAGTCCCTCTGAAATTCAGTTATTCTAGGGCATTCATTCTAAGATCAGGGGCAAAGTCACTTCAAAGCTCATATTGGGGCAGGCCACCTCCAGAGCATGGGAGATTATCCACTCCTGAAAATGGTTAATTGAAAGCACCTCTTCAAGGCAGAATATTTCAGGTCATTGCAAATCCCTTTCGAAGTAGTGTACTTCATGGATTATGAAGACTGAGGCAGTTATGTCGAGATATGATAAATCTCTCCAAGAGTTTGAAGACCCTGGGGCAGTGCGAACGCCCGGTCTTCTGTAAAATCCTACTGAGGTGATTTCTTCCATTTGACCTGGTGGTCTGGGGCAAGTGGAAAGTTCAAAGGGCCGTCTATGACCTTAGAAATAAGTCAGGATTGAAGGGCAACAGGATCGTACTTCCCCAGCAGCTTACTCGCCCCAACACTGAGATTGCACTTTCCTCAGCAGAGCAGACCTTCCCTAGCAGGAGACTTGGGAAGTATTTTCTGATCAAGACATTATTTCCCCACAAAGTCTGAACACTTATGTTCCTCAGCCAGTCAGAAATATTTTTCTCAGCAGCAACGGTGCGATCTGATTCTCAACAGATAAGTGAGCTTGATGATATCCGCTAGCGGGGTGGATGTCAGCATTTACCGTTCCCCCAAGCAGATTTTGGTGATAATCCTCGCAACAGTTTGTCCAAAGGTGGTTGACATCCCCAGCAGGTTTCAAATCCAAGTGATATTTGACACTCTTCTGATTCAGGTCGTGGCCTCCCCTTTCAAAGAGTTACGTATAATCCCCAGTAGAGCAGATGTTCTTTTGGAATTTCATCCCCAGCTGAAGTTGTTGATCCAAAGATTCGGTCGGAGTGATCCTTCTCAGCAGAGTTCGTGGATTCAGAGGACAATTTATTTTTGTCATCAGCTGAATTGGTATTTCCTCTCCGGCATTTATTTTGCTGGAGGGACCCCTTTGCATATCATAAGCATTTGCATCGCATCCTCAAAAACATGGCATTTTCATTTGCATTCGAAGCATAAGCCAGGTTTGATACTTTCTTTGCCAGCAGGAGGTGGCATCACTCAGGAGATTTTGGAGGGACGCGTTCCTCATACTTGTACTCCCCGGCAGAGTCTTTTATTTAGACTTCTTCTTCCCCAACGGAGTCATCTTACCAGTAGGTTCTGAAACGAGGTGGTTTAAAACAGAAGTTTTGTTTTCACGTTATCCCCAGTAAAGTCCACTTTATGTTGGTTATCCTTTACGGGTGCAATTGAGGTTGTATTCGTTTTGTGGGTGCGATGGAGGTCGTACTCGTATTTTATTTGTGGGAGTGATTGAGGTCAGTCTTCCTTGGCGGGTATAATTGAGGTTGTATTCGTTTTGTGGGTGCGATTAAGGTTGTATTCGTATTTTATTTGTAGGAGTGATTGAGGTCAGTCTTCCTTTGCGGGTATAATTGAGGTTGTATTCGTTTTGTGGGTGCGATTGAGGTCGTATTCGTATTTTATTTGTGGGAGTGATTGAGGTCAGTCTTCCTTTGCGGGTATAATTGAGGTTGTATTCGTTTTGTGGGTGCGATTGAGGTCGTATTCGTATTTTATTTGTGGGAGTGATTGAGGTCAGTCTTCCTTGGCGGGTATAATTGAGGTTGTATTCGTTTTGTGGGTGCGATTGAGGTCGTACTCGTATTTTATTTGTGGGAGTGATTGAGGTCAGTCTTCCTTGGCGGGTATAATTGAGGTTGTATTCGTTTTGTGGGTGCGATTGAGGTCGTACTCGTATTTTATTTGTGGGAGTGATTGAGGTCAGTCTTCCTTTGCGGGTGCAATTGAGGTTGTATTCGTTTTGTGGGTGCGATTGAGGTCGTATTCGTATTTTATTTGTGGGAGTGATTGAGGTCAGTCTTCCTTTGCGGGTATAATTGAGGTTGTATTTGTTTTGTGGGTGTGATTGAGGTCGTGTTCGTATTTTATCAGTGGGAGTGATTGAGGTCAGTCTTCCTTTGCGGGCGATTGAGGTCGTATTCGTTTTCTTGTGGACATGATTGAGGTCATATTCCCTTTTTCCAGCACGCTCCGTCTCGTTGTTCTCATCACTAGCAAATTTCTGGGGTTCTTTCAGTATTCAATCCCCGTGTATCCTGGAATGTCTGAGAGTCGTTGCTATCATACCACTCAGGACCAAGTTGATTGAATAGGGGCAGCTGTTGCACCCCAAAATTTGCCCTCCTTACTTTTTACTAACTGGCTTATGTTTCATTTCATTATCATGTATGCATATCATTAGCATGGGGTCAAGGTGCCTGAGGCAATCCAGGAAGGTCATATCTGGTCCATCACATCATCAAGGGTTCACAAGTGGCAAGGGATCTCAAGTGGATTACTCCCTCCTAACCAGTGCATGAATTAGGGTTTTGAGATTCTTGGGTTTATTGTTCCAATGGGCAAGCTCTTTGGGTTTTTATCATCACCAAACGGCATATCTTATCTTTGTTGGAGAGGATACACATCATGTTCAGAGGAATTTGGATTTGGAGACTGTGTTATTTCCTCCTAGACTGAGGGTACCAAAACTAGGGTTTGCTATAAAGTCAGTTTATTTCTGATTTTTTGGGCAAGACTTGATTCCATGGTATTCCTTGGGTCCCTGAGTATCTAGGAGTGGAAGATTGTCCATCAGTTTGATTCAGGAGAGGTTCAATTGGTCAATGGATTGAAAATCAGTTAACTTGGTCAAAAAGTCAACTGTGGTCAACACAAAGTCAAACCTCAAGATTTTTGGTCAACATCAAGATTATGGGGTGAAATTCATCATTTGATCAAGTGTTGATCGCAATTCATCAAGGAAACCTCAGAATCATCAAGAATCAGGAGCTACTAAATTAGGGTTTTTGTAGGAAAAGTCAACTGTACTTTGACCAGGCCTAACTTCCACATACTTCATCAAAAATTCCTCAACCAAAGCCCATATTGAAGGAAATTTAATTCCCTACAACTTTGTGTCTCACAAGCCAAGTCCAGAAATGCTTCATTTGGGAGATATGAGCCAAGACATTATAGGTCATTTTGAAAGTCAACAAAAGTCAACATTCTTCAAAAGCTCATAACTTGAACATGGAAGATCAAATTGACATGGGACCAAAAGGGTTGGTTAGAGGATATCTTGAGGTTTCTAAAAAGTATTATTTTACATTAAGGAGCTAAGGATTGAAGGAGTTATGCTTAGTCAAAGTTGGGCAATTTTGAGGAGGTGTACAAAGCAAACTATGCCTAAAATCCAAATTTTGACAAATGGGCCATAAGTTTCTTAAACCAAACTCAAACATAAATCCATGCACGACCCAAAGAGCATATATTTGATTTTTCCTCATTTTATTTTATTTTTATTGGATTTAATTAGTTAAAATTCAATATTAAATGAAATAATAAAAAATAATTAAACAATGGATTATCCAGGCCCAACTCATCATCAGAAGAATAACCTTAAGTATTTAAAACCCATTCATGCATTGGTTGGGGACACAGGTGCAATTGGAAGAATTCTCACAAAACCCTAAAAGAGGATTCCTCACCAAAACTCACGATCCACAAGGAGATTCTTCAAACTTCTTCCACAAAGCTTCTCTTAGTAATCTATAGAGTGCATATCGACCTCCATTTGCATCAAAAAGCAAGAACTCAGACCATGCCATCTCAGGTTATCCATTTTTTGCATGATCACGAAACCTTCTTTTTTGATATGCATAAGATTGTGTGACTCCCACTGATCATTCTGATATTATTATTTTTAATTATGGATGCGTATATGGCTTGTAATGATCATTTAAAGTTTCATGCCCTAACTTTTTTCTCTTCGTATCTCACTATGTGTTAGTTTTTTGTTGTTTTTGATGGCATAATCGTAATCCTCATGAAAATCTGGGTGGGATAGTGTACTCGTGCGTGTATTTTGGCGCCATTTTGTCACAGGTTACCGGAGAAGGAGGCGGAGCCCTAGCTCCGGTGGTGGTGGCCGGTGAACCAGTCCGGCGAGGGCTTGGGGGAGGGAGACAACACCACAACCGTCCGATCTTTGAATCCAACGCTTCAGATTGCGCCATGTGGTTTTTTTTTTTCTGATTTTTATTTTGTAATCTCGTGTTTATTCACCCATGCCAGTTACCATGTGCCTCCAATGAGATCATTTCATTTTGCTTACCTTTTCGTTGACCATTGACTTGGAGACTTAAGCATGTGCGTCTGATGAATCAAGCGGATCCCAACCAGCCAGCACATTAAAATTGCCATGTGCCTGGCATATGGTGCGTGTACGGTGGACCTTTTTTTTGTTTTTGTTTTCTGATCAATCAAATGGGCCAAGACTGCTATATGCGCCCCCCAACCTTTGGCCCAACCGTGTTTCTAACGTACTTCCCCTGCTATTTGCACCCCCCAGGTTTTTTTATTTATTTTATTTTCTGATCAACCCTAACGTGTGGGCCTGCTTTTGACACCCCCACTCGGTAGCCCAAGTCATTCTCCTCTTTATTTTATTGCTGTTCGCACCCCATGCATATTATTTCTTTTTTTATTTCATTTAATTTATCACACTCCATTTTTTATTTGTAAAAATACTCAAATGCGTTTTTAAATCACTAAAAAAATCATACGTCATATTTATCATCTTAATAAAATTTGTAAAATTTTATTTTTATTTGTTATTTTGTTTTTATCATTTAATTTAATTGTTTAATTCATTTGCTTTATAATTACGCATTTCATGCATACTCAATTTCTTTATTTTCATTCTCCTCATCTATAAAACATTGTTCACTCGTTCCTTTTGCATTCATTCATTAATATGTTAAATTGCATAAAAATATTTTTCTTGCATTTTTAATTTTATTTTACATTGCACTTAGGTCCTTCTCTTTGGCACGTTGAACCCTCTCCCCTATTTGACTTTCGTGTGATTATTTGAGTGGCTAACACTTTGAATTTTTGCAGGGATTTTTTATATATTGTTTGTCTCTGGTTGAGGATCCCTTAGGATTAATTTGAGAATTTTAGGAATCATTTTTCTAATTATTGGGTTTGTTTTCAATTGAGATTTTTTTGCAGGCGCACCTTTGACTTTATATGATTACCTTGTTTGAAAGGCATTCATGCCAATTGCTTTAGGGGTGCTCTTTGATTTCTTTGATTCATGTTTGGTTCATTATTATCATTGTTTGCCATTGTTTGATTTTCATTCACCTCATTGCTCTTATTCATGTCTGTTTCTCACTAACCTTTTATGCAGGATCGAGGTAAGTTCCTTAAGGGTATGGATAAGTATCCATGGTTACCCTTACCTTTTTCTCTCCTATATTTATTCTTTAGGGTTTAGGTTGAACCTCACTAACCGTAGGTCACCCATGCATGATAACATTAGGACTCATAGTTCCCTTAGAGTTACCCTTGTGTCTTCTCTCTTCTCACCTCAAATTTCTTTAAAACACTTAATAATAATAAAGTGTATTGCACACGAGCCTTAAGTATGGGGAATGAGAAATGAGGGGCTTCCTCTCATCTTTCTAGAATGCTTAGCGAGCGTCCTGTCTTGGGACGATGCGTTAAGTATTCGCCCCTGTGCCCTAGACTTTGGTGCAATGCAGCTTAGGAACAAACTTAAGCCACTTCTGTCTTAAAAAACACAAACCTACCTCAAACTTTTTTGTCCTTCGGGACCTTCAAACTTAAAGGATATTTTCAAAAAGGGCACGTTACCTTCCGTCTGAGTCGCAAACAGGCATCGACCCTAACTGCCGGACGCGAACTTAACGTCGCTCATAAAAAACACAAAAAGAACTTGGTCCGAACTACGTTGACTCTGAATTCCCCATTGCACGAAGGGGGTACGTAGGCCTAGGACGTCGACGTCCTACCGAGTCTGTCTTTGTCTTCCCTTCTCCGTTTTAGCACAGCCATAGATGATAGGATAACTCACCCTTAGAATAGACAACAAGCGTGGATCCCATCGAGTACGATGGACGCGTGGGGTGCTAGCACCTTCCCCTCGCGTAACCGACTCCCGAACCCAGGTTATGGTTGCGATGACCATTCCTTTCCCTCTTCTTAAGGTTTATGCAGTGTTCCCTTTCCCTCTCTTGGGATGAATTTACACGGCTGGCGACTCTGTTTTTCTACGCCACTCTTGCGTTTGTACCTGGATGAAAATCCTGGGAGCGACACTGGCCAATTTTGATAGGACGTCTACCCGAGTGTTTCGTTCATGGGGGATGTCCTATATTTCCCACGCGTCGAACCTAGTTATATTTTCTTTTACCATCATAAGGTATTCGACGAGATGATCATTTTTGGCCCGATAGTCTCCTCGTACTTGGGATGCCACGAGCTGGGAATCCGTGAAGATCTTCATTTCCTTAGCGCCCAGGTCCTCGGGCAGCCGTAAGCCTGCGAGGAATGCTTCATACTCGGCTTGATTGTTCGAGGTGGGGAAGGACAAGACTAATGATACTTCGATTAAGATTCCTTCTTCATTCTCGAGGATGATGCCTGCCCCACTACCTGTGGAGCTAGAAGCTCCGTCGACGAAGATGGTCCATTTGTGTGCTCCGCTTTATGGGGGTGTTGGAGGCGTCATTTCTACCACGAAGTCGGCGAGGACTTGTGCCTTGAGGGCCTTCCTGCTCTCGTAATGGATGTCGAATTCTGACAGCTCCAAAGACCATTTGAGCATTCTGCCGGCCATGTATGGTCGGCTAAGCAGCTGTCTTATGGGCTGGTTTGTTTGCACTACTATTATGTGAGCCAGGAAGTAGTGCCTTAATCTCTTCGCAACGTTGATAAGGGCCAGGGAAACTTTCTCGATCTGTTGGTATCTGAGTTCTGGCCCTTGCAAGGCCTTGCTGGTGAAATATATTGGCTTCTGCCCATCGAGGGTTTCTCGAATGAGGGCGACACTAATGGCCTCGCTAGTGACGGAGAGGTACAGGTAGAGCGTCTCCCCGCTGTCTGGTCGTGACAAAACTAGTGGTTCAGACAAGTCTCGCTTGAGGTGGAGCAGAGCCTGCTCGCATTTCTCTGTCCATTCGAATGTGGCCTCTTTTTGTAGAAGCTTGAAGAAGGGCAGAGCGTGTTGGGTAGACTTGGCCACGAAGCGAGATAGTGAGGCGAGCATTCCGTTGAGGGATTGTATGGATTTCTTCGACTTTGGCGTGTGGAATTCTGCAAACGCTTGACATTTGTCAGGGTTGGCCTCGATCCCCCTCTCGGTGAGGTAGAAGCTGAGGCACTTCCCTGCCCGCACGCCGAAGGTACACTTTTCGGGGTTAAATCGCATTTTGCATTTCCTTGCTTGGTCGAAGACCTTTTGCAAGTGGATCGTATGATCAGATTCTTCTTGGGATTTCACAATCATGTCGTCCATATATACTTCGAGCATGTCTCCAATTTTTGATCGGAAGACTTTATTCATCATGCGTTGGTACGTGGCCCCAACGTTTTTCAGACCGAAGGGCATTGCATTGTAGTAATAGTTCCCCGACGAAGTCATGAAAGTGGTATATCTCTTATCCTTTTCGGCCATGGGGATTTGGTTGTATCCCGAGTAGGCGTCCATGAAGGACAAGAGTTTGAAACCTGCGGAATTATCTACTAACTTATCAATGCTAGGCAAAGGATAAGCGTCTTTCGGGCAAGCCCGATTGAGATCAGTGTAATCAATGCACATCCTCCACTTTCCATTATGTTTTTTGACTAGTACAATATTGGACAACCAGGTTGTATACCAGGCCTCCGAGATAAATTTCGCCTCTAAGAGGTCTTTTACAAGTTTTTGGGCAGCCTGTGCCTTTTCGTCAGACTGTTTGCGTCTGCACTGCACTACCGCTCGAGCTGCTGGGTCGATGGTGAGTTGATAGCAGGCAGCTTCAGGGTCGAGGTTGGGCACGTCCGCGGTGCTCCAAGCAAATAAGTATGCATTGTCTCTTAGGCATGTCGTCAACTGCTATTTTATCTCTTCGGGCAGCCCTGCGCCTATCTTGAATCCTCTGTTGGGGTTGTCCCAGAAGGTGATCACTTCGAATTCCCCATCTGGTATAGGACGCATGATGGTTGATGCAGGGGAGCTGCCTGTCACTGCTAGAGTGTCTTCACTACTGACCTCCTCACCTTCTTCAGAGATTCGGCTGTCGAGGTCAATGGTGTGCACTAGAAGAGCTGGCTTTTGTCGGGTTGACTCTCTTCGCTGGGAAGATCTTCGTCTCTTGCTCGTTTGACGACTTTTGGTACTGCGCCAATCGAGCTTTGCCCTCTAGTAGCTGCTTAAAAGCATCCCCTTGCAGCCTCTATATCTCCATGCAAAGTCATGACGTGACCCTTCTTCGTGTAATATTTCATCTTAAGATGAACTGTTGAAGGAATGGCGATCAGCTCCGCGAGGGTTGGTCTTCCCAGAATGCACTAGTACAATGATGGACAGTCGATGACCAGGAATTGTGTTTTGATTGTCTTGGAGGCCTCATCCTCCCCGAATGTGACTGGGAGTTCCACGTACCCCCAGGGTCTGAAGGTAGCCCCATTGAATCCTTGCAGGTATGATCCCACATACGGAGACAAATTCTTCTGGTCGAGCTTCAGGGCGCGGAACAAACTGGTGTATATAATATCCACCGAACTTCCCTGGTCGACCAGGATTCGTCGGACATCTTTGCTAGCCAGTCTGGCCTTGATGAGCAGAGGGATGTGTGAGTTCGGGGAGCCTCTAGGCAATTCTTCACGATAGAACATGATAGGCTGAGAACGTCCTCGGAACTTGTCGAGCGTGGACAGTCGGTCAGGGCTGCAATCGATCAGCTGATCGAACTTCCTTTTGACCGACCCTACAATGAGCTCATTGTATCCGCCATAGGAGATGACCATCATAGTGGGGAAGGTCTCCAAAAAGCTGTGTGCAGTAAACTGGGGGGGATCCTCGAGGTAGTCAGGGACGAAGAAGTCCTCTAGCCGCGTGACAGACATGGCAACCTGCGGGGGAGAACTGGGTGGCGAAGCTTCCGTTTCCTTCTTAGACTCAGAGGTCTCTTGCCGGGAAGTTTCTCCCTTCTTCGTGTACTGTTTCAGGTGACCCTCCTTGATGAGGATCTCGATGGCGTCCTTCAGATGAACACAATCTTCGGTCACGTGGTCGTGACTACGATGGAAACGACAGTATTTTCTCTTATCCGTGTTGCCCTTCGACGTTGTTGGTTTGGGGAAACGGACACCCCCTTACTTAAACTCAGCGTTAATGCATTCGGAGAGAATGCACTCGCGGGGAGCTGTCAGCAAGGTGTACTCTATGAAGCGACCAGCAGGTCCCTTATGCTCGCGAGGACGATCGTCTCGTCGTCTCTCCTTGTCGCGTCAGAGAGCCCCTGAGTCGTCCCTTTTTGTTGCCCTGGAATTCTCTTGATCCCTTGAATCCTGGGCCTTGTAGGCGGCTTCTTTTTCCTCGTATTGTATATAAGCTTGGGCCTTACGGAGGAGTTCGGTCAGGGTACGAGGTGTTTCAATGCCCACTGCTTTACGGAACTCACTTTTCGGCCTCAACCCCTTCTCGAGGAGGTATTTCTTGATGTGGTCCATTGTGTGGACCTTTACAGCTTCCTTGTTGAATCTCTCAATATAGGCACGCAGGGGCTCGTCCTTACCCTGAATAATGCCTTCGAGAGTGGCTTCTGACTTGGGATGACGTCTGGAATCCGTGAAGTGTCGGGCGAACTGGTTCTTCAGGTCCTTCCACGAGGTGACTAAGCCCCAGGGAACACTCTTATACCAAGTCATGGCTCCCTTTCTGAGGGTGATGGGGAACACCCTGCACTTGATGGCTCCGCTCACGTTGTGATAATGGAGCATGACTTTAATATTTTTTATGTGGTCGCTAGGATCCGTGGTGCCATCGTAGAGAGCTAGATGGGGAAGGCTTCTCCAGCCCGCGAGGGATGCGGGTGTCCATGATCTCTTGGGATAGAGGTCCATTGACGTTGTCCTCGTCGCTCGTGCTCGATGACCTGCATGAGAGTGACTGCGCCAGCAGTTTCTGCTGCGCCGAGGAGAGTGTCTGCGCTGACAACGATGTTCACGATGCTTTTCTGAGGGTTTGGTCTTCTTTGGGGCAGGAGAATGTCTGGATCACTGAGGAGAGGTACGGTGTCGCCTCCTAGTGACCTCTTGCTCAGGTTCTTCCGATTTCGACCGTCCCCTAACGGGGAAATGCTCTGGGATTTGTCTCGCCGACGTTTCTGAGGGGAAGAACGAAGGCGTGGAGATGGACTGCGAGGCCTTTGTGAAGGAAGTCGCTCTTGAAGGGCACGTTCCAGCATGTGGATCTTCTCGCCCTGCTGGAAGATCAAGTAGTTGGACTTGTTGAGGGAGGCGATGAGGGCCGCAGTGTTGGGGTCAGCATCTTGAGGGACATGCATGGGCTCGAAGACGCGACTAGGAGTCTGCATGCGTGGTTTTACGTCGTCGGAGGAAGGATACGAAGTCTTTCCGTCCCTGTGGTCGGTCTCGTGGACCGCAGATCCGGGGTTGTGGTGGTCGACTTTATCCAATATGATGGCGACAGCAGAATCTTGATGGGCATCATCGTTTCGGTTAAAGGCCATGATGATCGAGGAATTTTTTAGAGAGTAAGCTTTGGTCTTTAGGTTGAAAAGATGGGAGATCTTGGTTCAAAAAGACGGGGAAGCGATGTTTCCCACAGACGGCGCCACTGATCTGGTGTGATCAAAATGGATCTTCGTAGCCTTCCGTGTAGGGCAGCGATGATGGTTGTAGGAGTGGAGGGGGTGTACCTAAAAGATACTCTGATGGCAAAGTAAGTTTGGGCTAGAGAGAAAGCAAGTACAAAATGTATAGGTATGAGTTAGTGAATATTGGATATTGATCAAACCTGACCCTCTCAAGTGAGAGGATATTTATAGAAAAAACCTCAGCGCGGGGCCAAGGTCTCCCATTTGGCCGAAATATCCGGTCGACCAATGGAAGACTGCCAGGTGGAAGGTCTGACGCGTGACCTTATGACTTGGTCCAACTGTCCCCATGAATTCTAGAGGGATAGTTGGTCGCATGAACTGTCAAACGCGTGAGGGGGTCACCCCCAATGACTATATTGTGTCCAACGGCTATATCGTGTCCAAGAACTATATTGGCTGAACCTCATTATTAAATCTTACCAAAAGTTGGACTGGATTGGACCTTACCCTACTGTGGGTCACATGCCTGCCGAATCCAAAACAACTTTCTATAAAACAAAAAGAATATCCCATTCTTCGAAATGACTTCTCTCTAATTAATAATAAAAATATTATTAATTAAATAATATTTTAAATTTTACAAAAAGAGCATTGGTAAAAAGACAGATGGAGTACTTTTCTTCGTACAAAATACTAGTAGCTTGAAGTGAGAAACAACAGCCGTAGATTTATCCATTAAAAAGATCAACGGTGACAAACAGTTCTCCATTCCTCACACTTTTTCTATTAAAACCACAATCAAACCAAACCACTCTTTCATCGTCTACGCATCAAACCCAAAATGGAAAAACAAAACAAACCCAATTCACAACAACAATGGAGACCCGACCCATTTCACTCCAACAACAACAACATGAAACAACCCGAAACACCTCGTGACCCAATGGAATTCCTGTCTCGTTCATGGAGTGCTTCCGCCATGGAAGTTTCCAAAGCTCTCTCACCAGCTCAACTCCCTCCCTCAAACAAACTCTCAAACAGTTCTTCAAATGCTGCTATACTTGAAGACTTTGCCGGCGAAATTGATGAGTCTAATGTTACTTTTTCTGGCAACCCTTTCTCTTTTGCTTCCTCAGAAACATCTCAAATGGTTTTAGATCGCATCATGTCACACTCAGTATGTAGTACTAACATAGTACTATAAAATTCTTTTGTTCATGTTTTTCATTGTGGAACATTGTTTAACATTGTTTTTTTGTTTTTTGGAATTGTTCAGCAAGAGGTATCTCCAAGAACCTCAGGAAGGTTATCACATAGCAGTGGACCTTTGAATGGATCTCTAACGGATAGCCCACCAGTTTCACCTTCTGAAATGGATGATTTCAAGGTAATAATTTCATAGGTGGCTTCAATTTGACATTAAAAACCTTAACAGACAAGTTTGTTTGGTTTTTTGTTTTTCACAAAACTTTATTATGGGTACAAAACACGAACACTGATCTTCACTATACAGAGTTTTAGCTTTCACTGTTACCAACAAACCAAAATTGGATGACACCCGGAGACAGTAATCAGTAGTAATCTGCTTTTGTTTTTTCCCTTATTCGATGCAAACAACCAAACATAACTTCAATTTTTAAAATAAAATTGTTTTTTGTTTTTTATGAATTTTGTTTTTGTTGCACAGTTTTTGTTTTTTTCTATCACCTGTTAGTACTAAATTAAAGCTTCATTAAAGAACTTTACCTTAAGAAAATACACCTATAGTACAAAAACACCCGGAAGTTTAAATTACAAAAAAAAAAATTTTTTTTTTTTTTTATAAATTTTAAAATTTATGATGGCCCATTACATTAATTCTTCTATGCAGTATAACCGTTCGAGCAACAACCACAACAACAACAGCATCATTGCCAGCTTGAATAATCAATACAGAGTTTCCGGCACCGGCGGCGGTGGAGGTGGCGGCGGAAAGACGGTGGGGAGGTGGTTGAAGGAGAGGAAGGAGAAGAAAAAGGAAGAAACGAGGGCCCACAATGCTCAGCTTCATGCGGCGGTTTCGGTTGCTGGTGTTGCTGCCGCCGTTGCTGCCATCGCCGCTGCAACGGCTGCTTCTTCAGGAGCTCGTAAAGATGAGCACATGGCGAAGACAGACATGGCAGTTGCGTCGGCTGCGACGCTTGTGGCGGCTCAGTGTGTTGAGGCTGCCGAGGCTATGGGGGCTGAGCGCGATCATCTTGCCTCGGTGGTTAGCTCCGCCGTGAACGTAAGGTCTGCCGGTGATATCATGACATTGACGGCGGCTGCGGCGACGGGTATGCGGCGCTTTTTTTTTTTTCTTTTCCTATTTATTTATTTATTTATTTTTGACATGCAAATAACTCATAAAATGGATTTATCTGTAACTTTTCATATATTAAAAGTATTGATATTTTTTTTCAGTCTCAATCTCATGTCTAATGATTTTTTATTTTCAATTTTTAGTATGATAAAATTAATGATATTCTAAAAATGAGTCAATTTTCTTCTTTTATTTATGTTGTTATTATATTTTAATATATTTTTTCAAATTTTTATTAGCAAACTATATGAATAATTTATTAGTCAAAAAAATCAGTCTGATTTTATTTATTTATTTATAGATTGGTGTTTGATCTTTACTAAAAAATTATGATTTTTTTAACTAACAAAAAAAATTATGATAAAACATTGAAATGCTGGTTAATTTTGTATTTTGGTGAAAGGTTAAATTAATTCATAGAAAAAAAAAGAAGCTTATATAGGTTATAACAGTCGCATCGCAGTCGTGTTGTAGTTGCATAAAAGCTTTCACGATTTCGGTCGATATAAGTGTTAGTTGTAACACTTATAGATGTGAACTAACCATAATTTAATCTTTATCATAAAAACATTGAATAATGGTATCGGTATTGGCCTTCCATGTCGTTTTGTAGCGGTCGGGGATCACAGACTGTTTTTAAACCTTAACATTTTGAATTTATGATTCTTTGATGTTATCATATGGCAGTTATGATAGGAAATTTGAATGTTGGTTAAACAATTCATGCAATTGAGTCAACTAAAAAAATGCAAAAATCAATTGTGATATTTTTGTTTATAGTTGTTGATTAATTTATGGTGTCTGTGGATTGAATCTGTATAGCTTTGCGTGGGGCTGCAACATTGAAAGCAAGGGCCCTTAAAGAAGTTTGGAATATTGCAGCTGTAATTCCTGTCGAAAAGAATTTGTTAGGTAATGGTAATGGAAATGGTAATGGCGGTGGGGGCAGCGGCAGTAATGGCAGCTCCAATAGTAGCTTCAGCGGTGAACTTGCACCTGAAGATAACTTCTTAGGCATTTGCAGTAGAGAGTTGCTAGCCAGAGGTTGCGAGCTTCTCAAACGCACACGCACAGGTATCATCAACACTTCACATCAAAAACATGTCTGGTGTCTGACATGTGGTGTCTGTGTATCATGTGTATCAGTGTCATGTCTAGTATTTGTTTCTAGTGTTTTATGGTTATTTATGTTTCGTTTTATGATTAAAGGTTGGAAAGTGATTTGATTTGATAATTGTTTGCAGGTGAACTCCATTGGAAAATTGTGTCAGTCTATATAAACAGAACAAACCAGGTATAAATTAATGTATTTTTCTTATCATTTGAATTATGTAATGCAGCTTTGGATCTTGACTATGACCAATTATTTGGCCATCAATTATAAGAGTTTCAATGATGAGTTTGAATCTGATAGTGGAAAGAAGTGACTAAAGTGATGGCTCTTAGTACGATGAGATGATGTTAAGAGATCAACTAAGTTTGGTTTCCTAGAAATATGCAAAATGTATTCACTCTTTAGAACCTCTTTTTGTTTCAGGTTATGCTCAAGATGAAGAGTAGACATGTTGCTGGGACCATCACAAAAAAGAAAAAGAGTGAGTTTTCATTCACTTTTGTCTTTGTCTCTTTAACTGATTTGGAGGTGGGTCTTGTTTCATATAGGGATTTGTGAAAGTTGTTCTCTTTATTCTTTAAAGTTTGAATAAAATCAAAAGGATTCTTCTTTAATCAAATCCACCTTCACACTCATCCTTTCATCAGTGTTAGATCCATTGCGTGCAGGTTTAATCTGACTTGCCGTTTTTGAAATTTTGTAGATGTTGTACTCGGAGTTATCAAAGATATGCCAGCTTGGTCGGGGCGTCATTTGCTAGAAGGTGGTGAGAATCGTCGATACTTTGGTTTGAAAACGATAATGCGCGGCGTTGTTGAGTTTGAGTGCCGAAATCAAAGAGAATATGATGTGTGGACACAAGGTGTTTCAAGGCTTCTATCAATATCTGCTGAAAGGAACAACAAAAACAGAACATGTTAATGAACTATGAACATGTTTAGGTCTTTTGATATATGGTGGGGTTTTGATCCATTTGTAAAAAGGGTAAATTTTAAAGTTTTAGTTATTTATTCATTATGCTATAAGATAGGGGTGAGTCTCTTTAATCTTTGGCGACTTAAATTAGTATTTTTTTTAATGGGAAAGTAATGTGAACTAAAGTGAAAAATGTGAAGCTTAGTTGTTATTTTATGCTTTCATTGATATGGAAAGAAAAAGAGTATCTTGGACTTGGCAGTCAAAAAGGAAAAAGAGAGAGAGTCACATTTTAGTGTTAGTGTGTGTGATGTAAAAGAAAAAGACAAGCTGAATTTTTTGTGCTTTTGTTTATTAGTAATATGGTTTTTTTTTATTGGATCCCAAGGAATTGTTTAGTTTTTAAGGTTTATGATCTATACCAAATCATTGTCATGGATTCTTTCACTTTTGCTTTTGGGTAAGGCTTTTGATGAAAAATGGTTAATATGGTGAGTTTTTTTCAGAGTTTTTGTAAGAAATGTAAAGCAGTTTTATGTTAGTTAACTCTCATAAATTACTTTTTTCTTCTTTTATTCATGTAACAATGCTTTTTCTATAATAAGAAAATCATTTTAACTCATCCATCAATCAAAACATGTAATACATTTTCAATGCCCTTAATGAAACGGCATAAAAAACCACCTCAAACTATGTCTGGTTTTTGTTTCAACAGAGACACATATGATAAAACAAGAGATATTTGGTTGTTATATTGTTCCTATCAATTGCAACTAAGAGTTGTCCTTCATATTTAACACTCATCTATTTAAATGTCCTTTTGTTGTTATCCAAATACATGCAGTACCTATTTGTGTATATTTTTTAAAATATATAAATAAAGTTCAAGCAACACATTCTTAATTATAGAAAGTTCATGTGTTCTAATAAAATTATATGCCACCAACATAATTTAGTTAGACATTTATTATACTTAAAATTTGAAGATTAAAAAAAAAAGATGTAAAGATAATTTTGAAAATAACAAGTCAGCTTCAAGACAATAACAAGATAGTCTTAAAAGAAGATGCGATTGAAAGACACAAAGTTGGAGATTGAATAGTGCAACAAGGTTGAGGTAGTACTACATTAGTAAAGATTTTTAGGTAGATAAGATAAATTTTTTTTAAGCAAAGTCATTGTATATGATATTTAGATTACCAAATATATTCTCTTTTATTTTATTAATTTTTTTTAAATTGATTAATAAAATAGTTTTTAAAAACTAAAAACTAAAACTTTTTTGAACAAATCTTTATTCTCTTGTTTAAAAATGTCCTTGATTTTGTTAAAATACTATCAACATTTAATTAAATGCTAAATGACATCTGGGAATTTTGAGAATAAACAATTAAGAAATTATAAGAATTGAATGAATGTTTTTCTGAAAATACATTATTAAAGTGCTTTTTCTGAATATATATTGTCCAATTAAATTGATATTTCTTTAATACAAATGTGTGTATCATCCTTGCGGACAGGGGTGTAGACGGGTTGGTTTGAACTGAGTTTGGTTTAATCAATTATCCAACCCGTTCAAACTTCAATTGAGTTGGGTCCGTCATCTAATCCATAATTTCATTGTCAAAACTGACCCGAACTGACTCGTTCATTTATAGGTTGGGTTGGGTTGAGTTCGCAGGTTATGTTTCAAATAAATAATATATTTTTTATAATTCTTTTTGTCTGTTTAAAAACAATGTAACACAATTCAATACAATCATACTCATTTATAACACTCAAATCCGATGAAACACATCATATAATAGATAATACAATTCATCAACATGACATAACACTTGATAATAGTATAAAATTCAACATGACACGTTATTTTCATAAAATAGGTAAATTAGAAATGATACAAAAGAAAATATGAAATAACATTTAATCTAAGAATGACGTAAACTCAGTAGTCTAATAGTATTAATAGTGGAAAATATTTTTTTTAAAGAAAAATTATGATTATTAGTGAGATAATAATTTTATATTTTCATTTAAAACAATAATAAAAATAATAAAAAATTACTAAAGCCACATCAATGAGTTGGGTTTACGAATCTGCGGGTTGCAAACCTCAAATCCAATACCCAAACCAAAACTATACAGATTGTTATGAGTTGGGTCAGATATACCGATAAATGAATAAGTTCGGATACTTTATAGATTTATTTAGTTTGAATAAATATATTTGTGGGTCAACTCGCACCCATGAACATTCCAAAGTGCTGAAGTTTAATTTGAATGAACACACTTTACTCTCAAAGTTTTTTGTACTATACACACCTGTTATTAAAATAAAGCTAAAAAATAGATAAAAAATTACTATTGTACTATAAACACCTATGGATTCTCAATTTTTAAAATAAATTTAATTATAAAATTAGAGTTGACTCAAAATGAATAAAATAAATTGAATGTGCACAAATTATATCCATAAATATATCTCAGAAATCTAAAATATATTTTTAATTTTTCGTAAAGTATTTTTCAACTCCTTAGAATAGGATAAAAAATTCCCATCAAATGACAAAATAGTCGAGCTTAAATGTTGAGGCTTGCAAAGCAACACTAAAACAAATGGCGTTGATTTTTTAAGTATTAATACATAATTTTTTATTTTAATTTATGTAGTAGAGCATTAATATATTAATTATTTAACAAATTTTAGTTCTATAAGAATTTTATTTAAATAGGATTTTAAAATATGTTATAATTATTTTTTATAATTAAAAAATTTAACTTTATGAAATTCTTGTTTCTAAATGTATTAATTGTTTGTTTTTTAGTGGCCAAAAGTATAATTTTTTATGAAATTAATTTAAAATGTAAGGTAGATTAAAAATTAATTTGATAAAATAAAAGAGTGTTTTTTTTTTATATATAAAACTCTACATAATATGTACAAAATGCATGAATATTGGATAGTAACTTACTAGTCCTGGTGAAAATTTGAGAGCATTGAGAACATGCTTGCTGCATTTCGCACAAAAATACATCACTTCATCTGGGTAATTTGTTTTTGTCACCGACACAAGCAGTATCCCATCAATTTGTGTCGTTAACAACAACTTTGGCCCTGCCAAATACAACAAAATCTATCTCTTACATCAGCACATACCAAATCAAAATAACTATATCAACACAAATAGTTCATAATTAATAAATTAAATTAAAATTGTTGAGAAAATCAAATATTTGAATCAAATTAAAAATATAAAGAGAGAAGAAAGTAGGGTGATATGTAATATTTTTAAAACATAGTGTATAGTGTATCTTTATATGAACTAAATGAGAGTATTTATATTAGTAGAACTAGTAAAATATGTGTGTTTGTACGAGTAGTGATGTGGTATGTTTAAATGATTAAAAAAAATAAAAATTAAGTGAAAAAAGTTGAAATGAAAAAACAAATTGAAATAAAAGATTAGGAAAAAAAACAATCTGAAAAAGTGTAATATAGAAAAATTTAAGTAAAATAAAAAAGGTTGTAAAAAAATAAAATAAATTTGTTATAATAGTAGGTAATAATATAAAATATAAGAATAGTATAATAATATGAAATAAAAGGAATTAGACAAAGAAATCATAAGATTTGTAGAATGATGGAATGTTGGGCTAGGAAGACCTTAAAATAGGGTCTTTGAGAGTTGTTTTTAAAGTAGGCCTAATAAGACATTAAGCTCGTGCGTGTAGTAGTTGAAAAAGAAGTGCAGAAGTCAGATTGTAGACCAAATGTTATGCTTCATCTATTAAGTCATTTGCGTAACATTAAAGTGAACTTCAGAAACGTTATGTCTTCATTCTTCCAGCAGAAGACAGAGTGAATCGCATCTGGAAGCAGCAAATGGCGTCATCGAAGAATGGTGGAGAACATGTCGGGTATGAAAAGTGTTATAATCGTGTTGTAACATGAGTGTTAATCGTAGTTCGCAGATGAAATTTTTCTCGTTAAAAGTTTTACATGTAGAATTATTAATATGCAGTGTGGGTCTCATAGATTATATTGCATTATCTGATTTGTGACAGGGGTTCAGGCTCAAAATTTGGAGATCCATAGTGGATCTGAAAAACGCTCGATGAAAAACATGCTAAGGCCAAGGGAAAAGTCGTTATGGGTTCATTAAAAAAGGTTTTGCAAATATCTCGAAAGAATGACACAACTAAGAAAGTCATTGAAGTCAAAAAGTCAATGTCAAGTGAAAGTAGTAGGTAAGATATTGGAGTCGAAAAGCCGTTATGTTTGATTAAGTTGTAGTAACCGAAGAAAATCAACGTATTCTTGATTGTTACATTGTAGTTAGGAAGAGAGCTCTTGAACTGATGTATCTGATTGTGAGATCCAAGAAATGATCAGGACCCTTGAAAGGTTATAGCGGAATTATATTCACCAAACTTGGATATTCTCACGAATCCGTCAGAAGATGATGAAGATCCGGAAAAAGATGAGGAGTATTCATGGGAAAAGGGTTGCTAGCTTCGGATACAAAGTGAAAAAAATGTTCTAGTATGTTGGTGTATTAGTTAAACTTGTTTGGTGTTCTGAAATGCATGTTATTTGTTGATAATTTTATCTGAATGTATAATAAGTTTGATGCAGCATTTTCCTAGGTATGTGACAAAGAACTACTTGTGGTGGAACCAGAAGGCGATCGAGATGATTAACTGTGAGAATGGAGATAGGTATTATGGTGAAGTTCATTGTGCAAAGAGAAAGAATAAGGTGGTAAAGCTGGAGAAATTCATCGGCAATGGCTGGTACAAATACGCGAAGAAGAAGAAGCTCCATAGAGGAGACAACATGGGTTTTACGATTCATAGTCCTCCAGACCGTCTATGGGTGTATATTATAAAGTGTGGAAGATATGGTTCCTGTGTTTGATGTGAAGACAATGGAAGTAAAAATTAGTGGTTGTGGGTTTTGAAAGTATGGATGAAAATGTTAACAACAATGGGCGTGAGGTTTTGATGTAGGTTGGTCTAAAATATTTTGATGGTTTGTGTTTTCTATCCTAAGTCTAAGCTTTAGTAACCTTAGGGATGTAACATTATATTATGATGGTAATTATGTAACGAAGTTACAGTAATGTAAGGTTGTTTTGTAGCATTCTTGTTGTGAAATATGTTTGGTAGGGTATGTGAAAACTACTTGCTGTAATAAACCCATTATGATGTTGAAGAATGTTGTAGTTAAAAGTACATTTTGATAAGTTTGTATTCAGTTTGATAACTTGTTCGTGGTGTAGCATTTAGTTTTGTATTGTTAATTTAAATAGTTAATAAAAAGTTAGATTGGTAAATGTTGGTGTGAAGATTTGTTTGACTGGTGTGAATTACATATTGGCAAGTTTGATAAAGGAAAAATAAAATGGAGGAACATAATGTTATGTAAAATTCATAAGTAATCCAATTTAATTTGAATGTGATGTATTATGAACACTAGTGAAATTCTGGTAGCAGATCTCAAATGTCCTGAGAGATGTCGAGACATCGATCTCTGTTTCTCTGAACAAGGCCAAAACAAGAACTTCCAAATGCTGCAAATTCATAACAGTGTGATGACAAATGTTTCAATATCTGTCAAGACAAATATTTCAGAACATAAGAGCAGACTGAATTGAACATAACAGAATGATAAATAACACCAAGATATGTGTTGAAAAGTATTTTCGGGGAGGTGTTTTATCCTATCCCCAGGGATTGTATGTGTATTGCCGTCATTCTATAGTCGAAATCGTTTTAAACTTTTAAAGTAACAAAGAGTTTGGTTGTTTTGTATCAGATCGTTTGCATAAGAATGTAGTAATCAACGGTAAAGAAATTAGTTTTAAAGATTTGGTAAAAGTATGCCAAGATTAGGGTCCGATAATCCATTTCGTACGTATTTACTCGATAAAGGATGTGAACTTGTTAATGATGAACATAACCACATATCCTCTCAACAAGTTTATCTCTAACACTTGTTGTGGGATTTACCATATTGATCCTTAGATGATCTCTCACTCCAACTATCAATATGATAACATTCAAGATCAATATTTATGAACATCAACTTTCAAAACTATCTCTAGCCTAATGATTGTTGATGGATTGAAACTTAGGTTAAGTTTTAGAACATATTTCTCAATCATGAACTAAAACAAAATATAAACCATACAAACAAAGTTTTTCATCTTTATTTATCATCAACAAAGTTCACACACTACAATCAAGATCAATACATACAAAATGAAGGATTACCTACCACTAATCTCGACATAAGATGTGTTTAGCTACACATATTCATGGTAGCTTGTTTCACAAATTTCGTGAGGAGATGAAAAAGCATCCGCGTCGAATAATCGAGATCGAATGCAAATCCAGCTTCTCAATGTGAAAGATCTCTCTTAGATGAAGAAATATAAAAAACTTAGGTTTTGGTGTGATAATGAGGTTATGATCCCAAGAAAATACATAAAGTGCTTAAATAGTACACTTGAAATCAGCCTAGTTCGCACTGTGAACTTTTCATTCGCCTAGCGAACTACAAATTTAGCACATGAAGTGCCTCTGATAAGATAAACCGCCTCAGAAGTTCTGCATAAGTTTGCAATGCAAACTTTTGTTCGCAAAGCTAACTATTCGCCTATAAGTTCGCAAAGCGAACTTAGGCCCCTTTAGCTACTGCCTCATCCAAGGTGTCCTTCGCCAGGTCTTCGTAAAGCGATGAATCAGCGAACCTTCGCTGGGAAGTTTGCAAAGCGAACTTTAGTCCCTTTTCTTACTGTCCAAATCCTGGGACCATTCGCTGGAGCTTCGCCAGTTGTTCGCAAAGCGAACATTCGCTGGCAAGTTTGTAAAGCGAACTTGCTGATGTTTTCTTCCTTTCTTTGGCAACTTGGATCCTTTCTTTGTGTCTTACATCTTTGATCAATTAGTGCCTTTTTCTGCACAATAACATACACATTACAAGCACCAAAGGTAATTTCACAATGTTTGAAGAATAACAACAATTCAAGATTAAAATCCACAATTAGACATAAAAGAGTTGAAAAATGTCAAGTATTCACAAGAAATATATAGCATGTTTGACATCTAACAAACTCTCCCCAACTAACTCTTTGTTTGTCCTCAAGTAAAGTATGTCTCTCATTGAAAACACGAGGATTTGCTCAAGCATTTGACTCAACCAAGAAAAGATAAAAGGCTCAAATAAACAACAATTGTAAACAAGCAACAATTACAAATTCCTAGAATCGAACAATGCACAAGAACTTAATTCTTAAACAAATATCAAACAATGTTTCAAGTAACAACTAAACTATCATGCTCATATCACTCTAACACTCCTCTTCAAAAAAGAATTGAAGGAAAAATGCGCTAACAAACGCGGGGCAATTTCGCTCATCTGACAAATAATGCAAATACCAAGCAATTCATACAATATCTAATCGATCAATAAATAAATCATGGAAGCAAAAATATCACTAAGGGCTTTTAAGGTTGTAGCTTGGTCGGGTTAACAATAAAGGGACATTTCTTAAGGCCATTGAATCGAAATTTCTGATGCAAAAGAACATTCACTATACAAGGTATTCACACACATCTCAACTTCATTCACCAATTTTATTCCTTTATCACAAACCTTCTCAAACTTCCTATATGCACAATTATTGGACTCTATTTTTCTCTCTCAAGCAAGCATTCTTTTTCTATATTTTTCACATTCATATTCACATTTTCTTTTTCTTTTCATGCTTGCTTGAAATTTTTCAAAAGTTTGAGCAATTTACCAATCTTCTTTTTCATTCTCCCCAACTTATTTTCAACTAAACCTTAAGTGAATGTTCCTTACTTTTTAAGGCAAGGAAATCAATAAAAATAAAGTTCCAAGGTTCAAGAAGAAAATTTTTTAGAAACTCTCAAAAATTCAATGATGAACTTGATTTTCAAATTATGTACAACACAAAGTTCATCACTAAACGAGATTTAAACTGTTTAGGCTCAAAGGGTTCACGAATACTCACTACTCATAGGTAAACCACTATTTGGAAATGGTTGTGCTCATTATCAACAAATGCCTTGATCATTTCTAATGCTTCCACAAGATCACACAAATCACAAGATAAAGCATGAATTAAAAGTATAAAACAAAATTCATCAGCAATCCTATGCATTTAGTATACCATGGAGGTTTCTCACCATTTTGATTTTTGGACCTAAGTGACATAAGTAATCAATAAAGTTGTAACAAGAAACAAAATTTCATTTGTACAAAGACAAGAAGTTCTAACACATTCTAAATCCTAGAAATAGGTAACTATGTACCTTGTCAACAATTACATGCTTAAATTCTATCATTGCCATCCAAACTTAGAAGAATCTTCTTTGATGAACAATAATCACCAACCTAGAAGTTTCTTTCAAAACCACATCCAAAATTGGAAACATTAAATTCCCACAAGCATACCAACATAACACAACAAAATAAATAAATAAAAAACTAAAATAAAAATGAAAACTGAACAAATTTAACTGAAAAATAAAATACTAATAATAATAGCATAATAGTGTTATGGTGTGAAAACACCAACAAAAATCATCAGTACCTCATAAGGGTACAAAGTACATCAAAATCCCAAAATAATCCACATAGTGGATAAAGTACAATACTAAAAACTGATACATAAAGCATAATAACAAGAAAACTTCACTTTGAAGATCAAAGGAAGTACAAAATGACAACATCAAAATTAGTCCTCTTCGGACTCGGAACCGGAAACCTCAATCTCCTTCTCCTCAGAACCAGACTCAGATCCAGATACCTCAACCACCTCATCATCATCATCCTCCGCATCAGCATCCTCCTCAGGCTCACCAACTGCCTCTTCTCCCCCTCCGAAAACTGGCCTGGCCTCAGGCCAACCAACATGAGCTAGGAATTGCTCCCTAGTCATCATAGAGTGATCCACAGAGGGCTCACGGATCTGCAACTGTAATACCTGCATTGAATCATGTAAATCCATCATGGCGCGCTGAGAAGCCGTCATCCAGTCCCAATTGTACTGGCATATCTCTTGCTAATACGAATAATAACCTTGAGAACCAGAACCACTCGACCCATCACCAGCACATGTGCCGACATCAGTACCTGCACCTGAAGACTCACCTTGCAGCCCCTTTGGTTTACAAAATTTTTCCACATACTGATCATCAATAGCAGTCGGGATGGTTACCTGCGGCGTGCGAGGACATTAACCCCCGCATGCACACAAAGGGACATGATAAGACAAGGAAAGGCAAGAGGACAGTTCTTCCGCGAAGCTGAACCAAGGCCACTTTCCACAATAGCCTTCATTTCGTCAGCAATAATCCTGGCTACATCAATCTGGACATTCAACATTATTCTGTGGACCAAATGGGCAAGGGGTATGGTAATGGTCGAGGAATGCGACTTTGGCTTAATGTTTGTAAGAACCAAAAGCAAGATCAACTGGGCCAAAGGACGCATGTCCTCTCTAAGGTATCTGCGCGGAACCCCATATGGGTTCAACTCAACTATTTTGCCATCATGCAAAAGGTCTTTGGTTATTTTGTCGGTGTCTCTATGGAGTATCAAGGTTCTGTGGTATGTATCTATCTCATTTTCTCTCAACAGAAATGGGTTCCCAAGAACCTCATTAATAGTATCCCGATCAAAAATCACCTCTCTTCCCAAAACCATGGTCTTCCATCCAAATTCCTCCCCATCATCCGGGAGGGCATTAGCATAAAATTCTCGTATCATCTCCACGTTATAGCTATCCACAGGTGTAATCAACTTCCCCCACTTTTTTTCTTGCAAGAAGTCTAGCTACCGCCCGATAGCTTTCTTGTGGGTTTAAATTGAATCTTTTCTCTGGTAAGATGGTTCTTCTCTTTAGTGCCATGTACCTTGCAGCCTGTTTTGCTCCTCTGAAACAATCATTATCGAACTGAATTGGAATCGGTCTTGAAGTGCCTGTGGCCTTTCTCTTTTTTGATGGAATGATTTTTGGAGCCATCTGCAAAAACCATCAGACAAACAACAACCAGCCAGCAAAACAGTTCATTAGATAAGGAACAAAGCAGTAGATCAGAATCCCAGACAGAAACAGTAAATTTTTTTTTCAGAAATCTGGTCTGTTCGCCCAAAGTTTGCAAAGAGAAGTCCTGGCGAACATTCGCCCCAGATTCGCAAAGCGAAGTTCTGGCGAATGTTCGCCCCGGGTTCGCAAAGCGAACTAGTGGCGAACCTGCAAATTTTTTCAAAATTAAGAGCTTCCCAACATTTCCAACATCAGACTTTTTTTTTCACAATACAACTCTACTCATAATGCTTGATAAAATTTCAACATGCAGTAACAATGAAGCATTATAACCAGAGGTACATTGATACCACTTTTAAAACCTAGAATCAATTTGTCTCTAATGTTCAACCTAACCTAACCTAACCAAATTGTTCTAACAAAAATCAACAGAGAGAAAAAGAATCAAACCTAGACTTGTTGAGAACTTGGACAATTTCGTGAGAGAAGTAAGAAAAGAGAACACGTGAGAGAGTTCAAAGTTGTGAGTGTTTGTCAGAGAGGCAAAGTGAGAGTGACAAAGGGAGTGTAGGTTTACCTCTCAAAAAATCAGAATAAGTGATGGGTCATGGGCCCAAGTGTCTGGCCCATACTTTATAAAACTCCCCTTTTTAATGAGGCGGCAGCAGAAAATTATGTCTGTCTTGCTGAGTTCATAATGCGAACTAGTAAGCGAACGCTCGCCCCAGGTTCGCAAAACGAACTAGCCAGCGAACGTGACAGGATTTTGAATTTTTTTTTCTACAAGCTGCTACCACACTACATGCCAATTCTAAATAACTTAACACTTAAAAATAGTAGAAAAACATAAATACTTACAATGTTGGGGTGCCTCCCAACTAGCGCTTTGTTTAACGTCGTTTGAGCTCGACGGTCCAAGATGATCTCAATGATCATCTAGAAACACTGCGCAATTTTCTCAATCAATTTCTCCTCCAAGATATATTTTCAGCCGTTGGCTATTCACAGTCCAATTTTCCTTCTTCTGCAAATCCTCTATTACTATGGCACCATAGTGCTGGACATCCTTGATAAAAAAACGGTCCAGACTATTTGGACTTTAACTTTCCCGGAAAGAGTTTCAAACGGGAATTGAATAAAAGAACCATCTGGCCGACCCGAAATTCTTTCTGAGAAACCTTCTTGTCATGATATCCTTTTACTTTCTCTTTATAGAGCTTGCTTGAGTGGTACGCATTATTCCTCATTTCTTCCAATTCGTGTAATTGAACCTTCCTTTTTTCGCCGTCCAAGCTCGGATCAAAATTTAACAGTTTCAATGCCCAAAGAGCTTTGTGCTCCAATTCAACTGGTAAATGACATGCCTTGCCATAAACCATTTGAAAAGGAGTTAAGCCTATTGGAGCTTTGTAAGCGGTGTGATACGCCCACAAAGCCTCATCCAACTTTTGCGACCAATCCTTTCGCGAGCTTGACACAGTCTTCTCTAAAATCCTTTTTACCTCCCTATTTGACACTTCGGCCTGACCATTGGTTTACAGGTGGTAAGGAGTTGCAACCTTATGCTTTACACCGTAATGCTCTAAGACCTTTACGAGAGGTGTATTGCAAAAATGCGACCCTTTGTCACTAATTAACACACGAGGGGTGCCAAAACGAGAGAATATGTTTTTCTTTAAAAATTTTATCACCGTTTTGCCATCGGCCCTTGGTGACGCAATTGCTTCCACCCACTTGAAAACATAGTCAACCGCAACCAAAATATACTCGTTTGAAAAAGATGGGGGGAATGGTTCGACAAAATCAATACCCTAACAATCGAAAACCTCGACTTCCAAAATTGTTTGCAAGGGAATTTTATCTCTCTTTCCAATCCCGCCACTTCTTTGGCATATGTCACAACTTTTCGCATGGAGGTTTGCATCTTTAAACAATGTTGGCCAATAAAAGCCCTATTGGAGGACTTGTGTTGCCGTTCTTAAACCATTGTAAGGCCATCCATAAGGCGAGTTGTGACAATGCCAAAAGATACTTTTAGCTTCGTCAAGAGTGACACACCTTCTCAACAAATTATCACCTCCTAACTTAAACAAATATGGCTCATCCCAAACATAAAAGTTAGCATCCGATAAGAATTTCCGTCTTTGGTTCCAAGTTAGGTCCTCCGGTATAAATCCGGTTGCTTTGTGGTTAGCAAAATCTGTGAACCAAGGTCTAACTTGTACTCGAAAAAGTTTTTCATCCGAAAACTCTTCTCGGACCTCATTTTCTCGGCGTGTTACCTCTACATTGACCAACCGAGATAAATGATCCGCTACCAAGTTTTCAGACCCCTTCTTGTCACGGATTTCCAAATCAAACTCTTGTAACAAAAGGATCCATCGGATTTACCTTTGCTTTGAATCCGGCTTGGTAAGCAGATATTTAATGGTCGAGTGGTCAGTGTAGACTACAACTTTTGAACTAATCAAGTAAGACCAAAATTTCTCGAGAGCATACACAATAGCGAGTAATTCTTTTTCTGTGGTGGCATAATTCACTTGTGCCTCATTTAGAACTTTACTCGCGTAATGTATAGCATGAAAAATTTTGGTTTTTCTTTGCCCAAGCACCGCACCAACGGCATAATCGCTAGCATCACACATCAATTCAAAATTTAAAGTCCAATTAGGAGCAATGATTATGGGTGCAGTGAGAAGTTTTTCTTTTAAAATTTGAAAGGCATTTAAACATTCATCATCAAAGAAGAAAGACTTATCTTTGTTGAGTAGATTACTCAAAGGTCTTGCAACTTTGGAGAAGTCTTTGATGAACCGCCTATAAAAGCCTGCATGACCTAGAAAAATTCGGATTCCTTTGACATTGGTTGGAGGTGGCAACTTCTCGATCACTTCAATTTTAGCTTGATCCACTTCAAGGCCTTTAGAGGAGACTTTGTGGCCGAGCACAATCCCCTCTGTTACCATGAAGTTGCACTTCTCCCAATTTATTACCAAGTTTGTTTCCACTCACCGTTCAAGAACGGTCTCCAAATTTTTCAAACATAGATCAAAATATGCTTCGAACACGGAGAAGTCATCCATGAACACTTCCATTGTTTTCTCAATAAGGTCAGAAAAATGGCTTGTACACACCTCTGAAATGTTGTAGGCGAGTTTCACAAGCCAAAAGGCATCTTCCGGTAAGCAAAAATTTCAAAGGGACAAGTGAACGCCGTCTTCTCATGGTCTTCCGGATCAACCGAGATTTGGTTATAACCGGAATAGCCATCGAGGAAGCATTAAAATTCTTGACCCGACAATATCTCAAGCATTTGATCCATAAACGGAAGTGGAAAATGATATTTTCTAGTAGCGGTGTTAAGCCTCCGATAGTCGGTACACATTCTCCAACCCATTACAATTCTCATCGGAATCAATTCATTTTTCTCATTTCTAATAACGGTCATTCCTCCCTTCCTGGGCACAACTTGCACATGACTCACCCACGGACTATCGGATATCGGGTAAATTATTCCGGCATCCAATAGCTTAACAACTTCCTTTCTCACCACTTCCTTCATAGTCGGATTCAAACGGCGTTGTGGTTGAGCTACCGCCTTGAAGTCCTCTTCCATTAAGATCTTGTGCATGCAATAGGCCGGACTAATTGCCTTTAGATCGGAAAGAACCCAACCTATAGCTTGTTGATTCTTCTTCAAAACTTGAATCAAACGTTTTTCCTCTTTGTCGGTCAAAATATTGCTAATGATAAATGGTTTATTACAACTGTCATCAAGGAACACATACTTCAAATTAGAAGGCAACACCTTCAATTCAAGTTGATGCTTATCATCACTCACCTCTTTCTTCAACACTTCCATTTCACTTTCCCATGGTTGTAACTCTTTTAAAGATTCAAGTTCCTTCAAGCACTCTTCAAGTGCCCTTTCTTCCTCAATGGTAAATATTTCAAATGAGTCATCAAGAGCTCTTTCCAAAGGAGATGTTATATGAACTTGCTTTGAGACTTCCATTATGGCTTCTTCCGTTGCATCAATACGGAAACTATCATGTTTATCTTGAGAATGCTTCATTGCTTCAAAAAGATTAAAGCACACTTCTTCATTTTGAACTCTTACTTTCATAAGGTCGTCGTCAACATCAATCATCATTCGAGCGGTCTTCATAAAAGGGCATCCAAGAATCAATGGAGCATCCTCGTCTTCCTCCATATCAATCACAACAAAGTCAACCGGAAAGAAAAATTTATCAACCTTAACCAATAGATCTTGAGCCAATCCATGAGGATGAGTTGTAGATTTGTCATCCAATTGTAATGTCATTCGAATTGCTTTCATTTCAATGTTCCCAAGCCTCTTCACAATAGACAATGGAATTAAGTTAATGCTTGAGCCCAAATCAATTAAGCCTTTGCCAACATAAACATCACCAATCATTACCGGCAAAGTAACACGCCTCAGATCGACTTCTTTCTTTGGTAGTGTTCTTTGAATTATAGGACTGCAACTTGCATCAAGGATAATTGTTTCCGGCTCCGAATATCTTCGCTTTTTTGTAAGAATATCTTTCATGAACTTAGCATATTTCGGCATTTGTTCAAGCGCCTCGGAAAACGGAATGTTGATTTGCAATTGTTTGAATATGTCCATGAAACGAGTGTAATTCCTTTCATTGTCTTTCTTAGTGGGCACATGAGGGTAAGGTAGATTTTGGATATGAATAGGATTCACTATCTCCTTCCCCTTTTTGACAATAGCCGGTGGGGTGACCGCCTTTACATAGCTCATAAACAGCTATTTGCACATTCTTGTTCGTTAACTCTTGCATCTCTTTAATCTGTTGAGGGAGCTTTGACATTTGTTGCGTTAACAACTCAACTTGTTGAGAAAGCAATTTGTTCTGAGCGAGAATTGCATCATTTGTCCCCATTTCTAGCACTCCCGGTTTCTTTTGAGATTGGCCACGGTTATGATTCCCTTGATGGTCGTTTAGTGCCATCTTGTCTATGATAGAAATGGCTTCGTCGGCGCTTTTAGTCATTAAAGATCCGCCCGCGGTAGCATCCAACAATGTTTTGTGAACCATTTGAAGACCATTTCTGAAAATATACACTTGCGTCAGCTCATCAAAACTGTTCCCTCTGCATTTTAAAAGCATGGACTTGAATCTCTCCCAAGCTTCGTTGAGAGACTAATTTCCACCTTGTGAGAAAACTGCAATCGTCGTTTTCGCTTCCATGAAACGATTGTGTGGAAAAAATCGTTCCAAGAATTTCTCTTCTAACATGTTTCAGTCCGTCATAATAGCAGTTGATTGGTCAAGGTACCATTCCTTTGCCTTCCCAAGTAGGGAATGCGGAAAAAGTCTCTTGAACAAAGACTCTTCCTCAGCCTCAGGTGCTCCAGTCGCACCCTCAATTTCATAAAATTTGGTCAAATGAGTAAAGGGATCCTCGTGATCTATACTTGTGAATGGATTCTGGTATAGAAGAGTGAGGATACCCGTCTTTATTTCAGAGTGCCGACCATTGTGGGCATTGCGTGAGAACTGAGCTGTGTGCCTTGGACTATTTGCACATGGTGTTGAAGCAGGTGGTGGTGGTGCAACAACCATGGTTAGCGGTAACTGTGGTATTGGTGTCGAAGTTGAACTTTCTCCAAGTTGCCTCCTCTGCCTAGTTTTGCTATTTAACTTACGCGCAGTTCTTTCAATCTTAGGATCGAAAAGAAGTTGATATGCGGGTAACTTCCCTCGCATAAACAGAGTCTGCACACTTAGCCAAACAAATTAACAAGCACAAGAAAAATTTAAACAAGCTTAAAACTTAACAACTATTGCGATGCTTGCAATATCAAACAACAATCCCCGACAACGGGCCAATTTGTTGAAAAGTATTTTGGGGAATGTTTTATCGTATCCACGGGGATTGTATGTGTATTGCCTTCGTTCTATAGTCGAAATCGTTTTAAATTTTTAAAGTAACAAAGAGTTTGGTTGTTTTGTATCGAATTTTTTGCATAAGAATGTAGTAATCAATGGTAAAGAAATTGGTTTTAAAGATTTGGTAAAAGTAGGCCAAGATTAGGGTTCGATAATCCATTTCGTACGTATTTACTCGATAAAGGATGTGAACTTGTTAATGATGAACATAACCACATATCCTCTCAACAAGTTTATCTTTAACACTTGTTGTGGGATTTACCATATTGATCCTTAGACGATCTCTCATTCCAACTATCAATATGATAACATTCAAGATCAATATTTATGAACATCAACTTTCAAAACTATCTCTAGCCTCATGATTGTTGATGGATTGAAACTTAGGTCAAGTTTTAGAACATATTTCTCAATCATGAACTAAAACAAAATATAAACCATACAAACAAAGTTTTTCATCTGTATTTATCATCAACAAAGTTCACACACTACAATCAAGATCAATACATACAAAATGAAGGATTACCTACCACTAATCTCGACACAAGATGTGTTTAGCTACACATATTCATGGTAGCTTGTTTCACAAGTTTCGTGAGGAGATGAAAAAGCATCTGTGTCGAATAATCGAGATCGGATGCAAATCCAGCTTCTCAATGTGAAAGATCTCTCTTAGATGAAGAAATATCAGAAACTTAGGTTTTAGTGTGATAAAATGAGGTTATGATCCTAAGAAAATACATAAAGTGCTTAAATAGTACACTTGAAATCAGCCTAGTCGCACTGCAAACTTTTCATTCGCCCAGCGAACTACAAATTTGGCACTTGAAGTGCCTCTGATAAGATAAACCGCCTCAGAAGTTCTGCATAAGTTTGCATTGCGAACTTTTGCTTGCAAAGCGAACTATTCGCCTACAAGTTCGCAAAGCGAACTTAGGCCCCTTTAGCTACTGCCTCATCCAAGGTGTCCTTCGCCAGGTCTTTGCAAAGCGATGAATCAGTGAACCTTCGCTAGGAAGTTCGCAAAGAGAACTTTAGTCCCTTTTCTTACTGTCCAAATTCTGGGACCATTCGCTGGAGCTTAGCCAGTTGTTCGCAAAGCGAACATTCGATGGCAAGTTCGCAAAGCGAACATGCTGATATTTTCTTCCTTTCTTTGGCAACTTGGATCCTTTCTTTGTGTCTTACATCTTTGATCAATTAGTGCCTTTTTCTGCACAATAACACACACATTACAAGCACCAAAGGTAATTTCACAATGTTTGAAGAATAACAACAATTCAAGATTAAAATCCACAATTAGACATAAAAGAGTTGAAAAATGTCAAGTATTCACAAGAAATATATAGCATGTTTGACATCTAATAATATGATGACCGAGTTCGGTGAACATCTTCATGCTCGTAAGTGAGAAGAATACCAGGATCACACTCCTTGTACCATAACCAAATAACTTTTGATTAGGACCAACTAACACCATTGATCACTCTCCCCCTGAACACATCCACACATTGTACAAATCGCTTCTTGAATTTTAAAGCCATAGACAACCTTGTTCTTGAGAATAAATCCAATTAAATTTGAATTGCTCACATCCCTGAAAGAGACAAACAACTTCTCTTAGCTTCTTGGTTAGACAAAATGTCATCCATACTTGAAAGACATTAAACCCCTTCTCCATATGAAAAGAAATACATCCTCATCTTGCTTCCTTCTCAAGATACAGCCTAATCCAATCTTTTAAAGTGCTACTTCCAGCAAAACCTATCATCAGAATCCACACAGTCTTGACCAGTAACTCTACACCATACTCAATAATGAATAGATATAGCTCCAAAGTTGAAAATCAAACTCATTTATCCTCCAAAAATAATCAAAACCAGGAATGGTATTCCAACATCATTTAAGACATCAGTCTCAATCAGAGAGGCATAAACTTTGATTCTTGAAACACCAAACATTGGACTTACCATTCTTACTACTCCAAAGTACCCATGAAGATCTTAATATGATACACACCTGTATCAGCTTAATCTTCACACACATCAAAGAATCACTGATGAAAATAAGCTCTCATAATGCTTCTTACCAAAAGCAGAAGGTGTAAACAAGCTATCTGATGTTTAAGGACATTAATAATCCTTAAGCACATTGAGATATCTTCTATCTCAACAGAACAAGAGTTCCATGTTCTCATAGGCTTGAACTTTATATTTAAGTTTGAATAAACAACCTCTATCCAGAGACAACTCTCCATATAGTCTGGTTGAGATGCCTTTAATAGTCCTCCATTATGAATCAGACCAGATACTCTTATAGGATATAATGGAACACAACTTCTGCACCCTTATGTGCTTAGATCAAAGACAACTGCCCCAAGGACTGTTCATCAAGCTGATCATGTGTTAATCTTCACCACACCAGCACACCTATCCATAGAGAATTCCTAGACTTCAAACAAAATGTTTCTTCAAGTCCAAACCGAAGAAGATTTAGAACACTTTTGATCAACACACCTTTGTTTAGCATTCAGAGCATATGCCACAACACTCGTTTGTCCAAGATGTTCATTCTTTGGATCAACAAGATTCCGCACACACTCTTCTGGAAAATGTTTCAACATTTGATTGAACATCGGGTCCTTTTCCAATGAACAGATCATTGAAATTGGTTTTGAAACCACACCTTGATCACATTTAGAGACAAGATAAGGAACTTTTGAAAACTGCACAAAAGATACCGACTGTATCTATTCTTTAAGGCATATCAGATGCAAATAATAGATTCTTGAGTTCTTAAAACTGTCTGAAGCAACACTTTCTGGTCTGAGATCATCTTTCTTGAACACCAAGCAAAGGATAACCAATTAAATGCTTGCTAAGGCAACAAATAGCAATTGATTTCAAATCCCAATTCTGTATTCTTCAGTCACCAAATGTCACTAGTCTCCCTTTTTGCTAGAGAATACTGATGATGATTACAATGTTGAGACATTGAGATTAACATCCATGACTCAACTTGCTTCACAACCCTTTGACAGTTTAGTGTTCTATTTGGTGTTCAGGCTAAAACATATCCTCCTGAATCTTTCAAAAACTTCTTCACTAGATGAGCCCTCTGCAACTATTCAGTCAATACAGACTTCTATTTCTTCAGGTTGACATCCATCCTTACCCTTGCTACAAAACCAGGAATAAGACATCCAGCACCACCTAAGAAGAAATCTTCAAGGCATAAATCTTCCTCAGAAGACCATCTTCAGACAAACCAGTAACATCCTTGGATAAACATAATCATTTTCCAAGATTCAGGAACCTCGTGAAGATGCTCTTGAGATCAGTAAGAAAATTTTTTCCACAAAACTCCAATGTCTTCACACTTATAAGACTGTTTTGGCATTGATCAGCTTTTACTCCAGTTCCAGCCTAGTTGAATACAAATTCTTCTTCTCTATTCCAGAATGAATTGCCTTCCAAGAAATCTGATAAGGAATCCTCAAACAAGGACAATCTATTATAGGGTTGGAAGCAAAAATAAATTGCTCTTGGCTCTCTTCAAGGGTATGACATTCTCATGTCACACTTCTAAGTACCCTTGGAACATCTTCTTGATCATCTTCTCTTCTGACTCTATTTATCAAATACCTTTAAAAATGCCTTTATGAGTGGACTTGAGAGAAAACTCAAGTATCTTGGGCTACTTTAACCATGACATAGAGAGTTTATCAAATCCATAAATCATGAATTGGATACACAAGACCACAACTCAACCTTTTTACTCTTATCACCTTTCAGGTTACCTGATTGAAACTATCTCCCAAGAAACATAGAAAGATCCTTCAGAAGAATCCAAATCACAATGCTCTCTCCTATATAATACTCCTAGCTAGTGATGGCTAGAACAACTATAGAGGCTGACACCATCTTCAACAAGCACCGAGTAAGATATCAGAACATCTTATAAGGCACCATGCGTAACAATAGCATCATTATCAGCAGCAGCAGTAGAATCTTGACAAAGTATCAGTCAACCATCAACAGTTGTTTGTCTGGAAGAACCTATCCCACAACACCAATGGATGGTCTGATCATGCAACCTCCTTCCTTGTTCAAAGACCAGAAAGTATCTTCCCTAGAACTCATCTAGAAACATACCAGGATATCTTTTGAAATTCTGGTAGCAGATCTCAGATGTCCTGAGAGATATCGAGACATTGATCTCTGCTTCTCTGAACAAGGCCAAAATAAGAACTTCTAAATACTGCAAATTCATAATAATGTCATGACAGATGTTTCAACATCTGTCAAGACAAATATTTCAGAACATAAGAGCATACTGAATTGAACATAACATAATGATAAATAACACCAAGATATGATGACCCAGTTCGGTGAACAACAACACCTACATCTTGGGGCTACCAAGCCAGGAATGAATTCACTATCAGTAGTATTAATTCTAAGTATACAACCTCCGGTAACTTATCACTTAAATCTCTACCCAGTGCAATTCTATCTAGAAACCCATCTAGATAATAGAAGCCTGTCTCAATTCCTAAATCACCTCAGTGATATCTAAGAGTTATAACCTCCAGCAACTGCATCAAACTATTCAATTGAAAAACAACCCTTTCAACATAAGATTCAGCCAAGACTCTTGACTAACAATAATACTTGAATTTGATTAATAGCTTCATCCTAGAACAATATACAATTCATTTCCTACAGGCTTCTGAATATGAAAATCTATGTCTGCCACAATGTATCAAATTGATACAAAGGGTGACTTACAATACAAGAAAGTACACGACTCTCAAAACCCTAAACCCTTATTTTTATTTTACAAAAGTCTTAACAAGGTCTAGTTCTTTGCCCTAGGTCTTGGTCTTCCTTTTATAATCTTCAGCAGTCCATGGGCTTCGAAATCTCTTTTCAGTCATTCTTTGATCCATGTTCTGATTGCGACTTAAATCTTGGAACAGATCTGCAACAACCTGCTGTATCAGACCAAGATGTCGAGTCCTCAAGATAGGACATCTTGTCTGACATGTTTTCTTTTACCAGATTTTTTCATGTTAGGACATCTTGTTTAACACCATGTTTTACCAAAATTTAGTCAAATCTTAGAGCCTTCAACTAGGTTATGAATATGTAGGTAATTTGAATAATGTGTATTACTAATATTAAGCAATGGTGGTGTAAAAAGTATTTGGAAAATGAAAAAGCAGGTCCAGTAGATTATTTTAAAACCATGTGTAGTGTTACCAATCATTTTTGTGTAAGTGAATATGAAATCGTGGTTTAAAATTGCAAACATATTGGAAAAAAAATGAATGGTTTGAATTAAACAATTCTGCAAGAAATTATGCATAGTAGAGCATTATATAATAACGTTAATGTTCTGGACTGGGCCAGCGCCTGCCCATCCGTCGGGTAGGCCCAACCCAATTCTGCGATGAGAGGCCCATTAAGGGCCAATCCTATCCCTCGTCGAGCACACTCAGATCCCATCGATGTCAAGCAGAGACTACATGGCTCGGGGAGAGAATGAGTATCCTCCCCACGTACTCCACGTGCTCCTCCCACGGGGACACGACATCAGTTGACTACCCACCTCCAAAAGAGTTGGTCTACCCACTTTCTGGAGATCTCGGGGCAGTTACTCCAAGGCGAAGACCACGTGCTGGTCTTCCCTATGCCACGTAAGCCCTGACAGTTATCTGCATTGGGCCTAGCAACCCAACCCAGTGCAGACGACCGTTGGCCTAGCGCTGGAGGCACAATATAAATACCCTCTTTCACTAGAGGGTCATGTATTCTAATTCTCACCCTCACTACCTTTCTGTACTTTCTTGCTCCGTTCCTGACTTTAGCATCGGAGTACCTTGCAGGTACACCCCCACCGTCTCACCACCCTCGGAGTAGCGGAGTTCACGACATGCAGTTGGCCACCGATCCAATTGTGATCAGGTACGATCAGTGGCACCGTCTGTGGGAACCCTTTGCTTCCCCGTTTTTCTTCCCATAAAAACTAAAGCAACTTTCATTCTCTGACGATCATGGCCAGCCCTCGAACTAACGCGAACACTCCGGACACCGCCTTCGCTCTATTTAACAACGGAGATGACCACGATCCCAACATGGTCGTTAACGTCAAGGAAGGTGACCACAGGGATGGGCGTACCGCCTCCCCCTCCTCTGATGATGTGGCCTTCAACGCCGCCCAAAATGATGGTAGCCCGACTGTCTACCAGTCAATCCCCACGCCACCGAATGTTGATCCGAACACGATGGGCCTGTTCGCACTGAACAATCAGACCAACCTATTGATCTCCCAACAAAACATACGGATAGGAGCGCTCAAAAAGGAGCGACAATAGCGATCTCCCCCGCGAAGACATAGTCGCCCCATATCTTACAGTCCTTCTCCTCCCCCGCGGAGGACACGACAAGACGACTCTCGGAGCCCTTCCCCCAACCTGCGGGGTGCCGCCTGCGTCTGGTACGACCCTAACCTGTGGTCGCCCAGAACCGCAATCGGTTCCCTCCTCGGAAGGAACAACATTCCCCAGTCCAAAAGTGGAGCAAGGCCGACAGATACGGCGAGAAGCCAAAGAGCCGACCGAGAAGTCCCCCCCCCCCCCCGACGAAGCAGGCGCGGTCGCGGTGACCACTCGCCATCACAATCCCCAGTTAGGAGTGACGAGGAAGACCAACGTACCCCACTGTCCATGGAAATTATGGAGACCCCTTTTCCCGTCGGGATGGAGAAGCCTCCACCCTTGGTGACGTACGACGGCACCGCCGACCCGGACGACCACGTCGAGAGTTTTGAGGCAATGCTCGACTACAGGAAAGTCCGAGGAGCTATCAAGTGCATACTCTTCCCGATCACCCTCCGAAAAGGTGCCATGGCGTGGTACAAGAGTCTCGCACCGGAGTCCATCACCGCCTAGAAGAAGTTGAAGAGACAATTCTCCAGGCACTTCACTACTTCCCGACGCCATCAGATGACGGAAGCTTCCCTGGAAGCCATTATCCTGGGTAGAGACGAATATCTTCGGGATTACATCGAAAGATTAAACCAAGAAACCGTCCAGGTAGCCACCACGGACGACATGAAGAAGTTTCTGATCGAGCAAGGACTGCGTCCTCGCACCGAGTTTGCCAAGGTTGTGGGCATTCAAATGCCCCACAACTTGGAAGAGCTCCTCCACAAGGCCCAAGCATACATTCAGTATGAGGAGCTGGAGGCCGCCCATTGTGCCCACGACTCACGACATCAAGAGGGCCCCCGAAGCTCCAAGCACGAAGACTCTACCGCTCCCCGACGAGGGGGAGATAGAAGAAGAGAAGACCATCCCAGAGACTCTCATGATCCGAGAGGTCCAGCTGGCCGGTTCACAGAGTACTCGCTACTTACTGCTCCCCGCGAGCGAATTCTGGCCGAGTGCATCAACTCGGAATTCCAGAAAGGAGGTGTCCGTTTTCCGAAGCCGACACCACTTAAACCAAACGTTGACAAGTCCAAGTACTGTAGGTTCCATAGGAGCCACGTGCATGTCACCGAGGACTGTATCCACCTCAAGGATGCGATAGAAATCTTGATCAAGGAGGGGCAACTCAAGCAGTACACGAAGAGGAATGACGCCCCCAGACAGGATACCCGAGAGACGCAAAGGGTCAAGGAGACGGCCCCTTCCACCGGAGAGAACAGACTGCAAGTCGCTCTGAGTGTCAGTCGTCCAGAGGACTTCTAATTCCCCGACGAGCCGGAGATCCTTGTGACCACTCGTAGTCTGTGGGAAAGTTTCCCCGCCGCAATGGTTATTCCGGCGGGGGGTTCAACGAAGTCTCTGTAGGGTCGATCAAGCGGAAGTTCGATGAACTGATCAACGCAAGCTCGGCACAGACGACTACCTTCGAGAAGGTACAAGGGAAGTCAGACCCCATCACCTTCTACCTCGAGGAATTGTCGAGCAGCGTCCCTAACTCCACCATCCCTCTCCTGATCAGGGCGCAAATGGCAAACTTTCATGTCCGTCGAATCCTGGTCGACCAAGAGAGTTCGGTGGACATTATATACGCCCACATCTTCGAGAACCTCCAGCTCAATGAAACACATATGACCCCCTACGTGGGTTTAGACCTACAGGGTTTCAACGGCACCACCACCAGACCGTGGGGCTATGTCGAGCTGGTGGTTACTTTCGGGAGTGACGAGACTGCCCGACAAGTCAAGACCCGCTTCCTGGTGGTGGAGTATCCTTCCCTGTACCAGTGCATCCTGGGAAGAATGACTCTGGCCGAACTCAAGGCAGTACCATCTACAGTCCATCTGAAGATGAAGTACTACACGACTAGAGGCCGGGTCGTCACCTTCCACGGGGATATTGAAGCTGCTAGATGCTTCGAAGCTACAACCAAGGATCTTATCTCGATCAATGTCAAGTCCAATACCGGAGAGAAGCCAGCCCCGAACGCAGAGCAGAAGCCACTCCTGCGTGCCAACACGGTGGACCTCAATAGTCGCTTCCCTAGCGAGCAGGAACAAGGAGAAGTAGCGGACAACAACCTCTCATCTGAAGGCAACGGGCAGCTCCTCCACCCAACATGCTCCATTCTGGAAAGAGACTTCGAGCTCATCACTCTCGGGGACGATCCAGACAGGAATGTGAAGATTAGCACAGGGCTCCCTGACCTAGCGAGGAAGTAGTTGAAGGCCTGCCTTCGGGAGAATGCTGACTTGTTTGCGTGGAGCACGCCGGAGATGCCCGGCCTTGACCCAGAGGTGGTTTGTCACCAGCTTACTGTAGATCTCGCCGCTAGGGCTGTAGTGCAACGTAGGCGTAGGCAGTCTCCCCAGAAAGCGGTGACTGCTGAAAGAAGCTGTAAATGACCTTTTAGAGGAAAATTTTATTTCGAAAGCCCGGTACACAACCTGACTGTCCAACGTTGTACTTGTTAAGAAAAATAATGGAAAATGGAGGATGTGCGTTGACTGCACTGATCTTAACCGGGCATGCCCAAAAAATGCTTATCCACTTCCTAACATCGACCAACTGGTCGACAATTCTGTAGGTTTTAAATTACTGTCATTCATAGACGCTTACTCCAGGTACAATCAAGTCCCCATGTTAAAGTCCGACAAGCAACACACGGCTTTCATGACCGAGTCGGGTAACTATTACTACAATGTAATGCCCTTCGGCCTGAAGAACGCCGACGCAACCTACCAGCAGATGATGAACAAAGTCTTCCGGGGAGAGATCGACGACATGCTTGAGGTCTACATGGACGACATGATCGTGAAATCTGCGGAAGAAGTCGACCACGCTGCCCACCTCAAAAGGGTCTTCAACACGGCGAGAAAATGCAAGATGAGGTTCAACCTCAAGAAATGTACCTTCGGCGTCCGAGCAGGCAAGTTACTCGGTTTCTACCTCACAGAGCGAGGAATCGAGGCGAACCCTGACAAGTACACGACATTCTCCGAGCTCTCGACGCCAAACTCGAAGAAATCGATACAATTGCTAAACTGGATGCACACATCGCTTTCCCGCTTTGTGGCCAAGTCAGCGCAATAGGCACTCCCATTTTTCAAACTCCTACGCAAGAAATCCACGTTCGAATGGACCGGAGAGTGCGAACAGACGCTCCTCCCACTCAAGCAAGTCCTCTCGCAACCCTAGTCCTCCAGAGAATAGGGAGACCTTGTTCCTATACCTCACCGTCACGAGCGAAACGGTCAACGAGGTTCTAATCCGAGAAACCCCTGACGGGCAAAATCCGATTTACTTCACCAGCAAAGTCCTCTAGGGTCCGGAGCTTAGATACCAGTAGATCAAAAAAGTCTGGCCCTCGTCACTGCGGCCAGAAGACTACGACACTACTTCTTGGCCCACACGATCGTGGTGAGGATCGAACAGCCCGTGAGACAGCTCCTCGGCCGACCAGACATGGCGATTATGATGCTTAAGTGGTCACTCGAGCTCGTCGTGTTTGACGTCCAATACGAGAGAAGAAAGGCTCTGAAGGCTCAGGATTTCAGGTTCTGGCCGACTTCGTGGCGGAAATGACCCTCCCAGAACCTTCGATCAACGGATCCCAAAAATGGACGATCTACGTCGACGGGGCATCCAGCTCAACAGGTAGTGGAGCTGGCGTCATCTTGGAAAACGAGGAAGGTATCTTGATCGAAGTCTCCCTCATGTTATCCTTCCCGATGTCGAACAACCAGGCCGAATACGAGGCTTTCGTCACCGGGTTACGGCTAGCCGAGGATCTCGGTGCCTAAGAAGTCAAAATATTCACCGACTCCCAGCTCGTGGCCTCCCAGGTACGAGGAGAGTACCAAGCCAAGAACAACAACCTCATCGAATACTTGGCTCTGGTGAAAGAAAGGATGAAGAAGTTCACCTCGGCGGAAGTGAATCACGTCCCACGCGAACACAATACTTGAGCAGATGTCCTATCGTAACTCGCGAGCACAAATAAAAAAGGTGGGAACAAGTATGTCATTCAAGAAGTGCTTCCATTGCCAAGCATCGAGAAACCCATCCCCGCGGCTGACGTGAACGCCATTGGAGACAGCCACTACTGGATGACCTCGGTATACGAGTACCTCAGCATGGAAAAAACTGCCCGACGACCCCAAAGACGCCGGAGTTGTTAGGCAATGTGTCTGCTCCTATATGATTGTTAAGGATAAGTTATATCGACGAGGCTTCTCAATTCCTCTCCTCAGGTGCGTCGAGGAGTCCAAGGTCCCCAACATACTCTAAGAGATCCACGAAGGGGTCAATGCGCAGTACCTCGGTGAATGATCCCTAGCCCGTAAAGCATTGCGAGCAGGGTACTACTGGCCCACCATGCAGCAGGACGCCAATGAACACGTCAAGAAGTGCGACAGATGCCAATGACACGAGGACATGTATCTGGCACCGCCAAGTGAGCTCAAAATGATGTCGTCCCCGTGGCCGTTTACCTGGTGGGGCATGGACATCCTCGGACCCTTCACCGTGGGATCGTACCAAAATAAGTACCTGATCATTGGCGTTGACTACTTCACCAAATGGATCAAATTCGAGGCTCTGGCTAAAATCACGGCCCACAACATATTAGGTTTCTACAAGAGGAATATACTTGCCCGGTTCGGCGTGCCCCAGGTAATTGTCACCAACAACGGGACACAGTTCACCGACAAGAACTTTCAGGACTTCGTCACCAAGCTGGGCACGAAGCAACACTTCACATCGGTCGAACACCCACAAACAAACGGACAACCCAAAGCCGCGAACAGGATGATCCTACGAGGTCTAAAACGGAGACTGGGCGACGCCAAGAAAAGATGGGTCGAGGAGCTGCACAACGTCCTCTGGGCCTACAGAACAACCCCGCACTCCACTACCGGGGAAACCCCCTTCCAATTGACCTATGGAACTGAGGCAGTAATCCTAGTGGAAATCATGGAACCCTAGAGAAGGACTGAGTCTCCCCTCGACGAGGAGATGAACGATGAGGCCCTAAGGGAGGAACTCTACCTGGTCGAAGAGATACAGACAGACGCATCCCTTTGCGAAGCCTCACTCAAACAAAAGATAACTTTACGCCATAACAACAAAGTTATTAAACGTGAATTTCAGGTAGGCACCCTCGTCCTACGAAGGAACCAGAAAGATTCGCGTGAAGGCAAGCTCGCCGTGAACTGGGAGGGCCCCTATCGCGTCTGCGCGAAAAAGGGGACATGAGCCTACTACCTCGAAAATCTACACGGGGAGGAACTTGCTCGACCATGGAATGGTGAAAAGCTTAAACAATACTACAGTTAAACACTGCCTGCGACCCATCTGCCCCGCGACCACGAGGGCGCACTAAGGTACAACCGTGACTCCCCTCTTCGAGACAAGAAGACAAGGGCCCGCCTTGTGTATGCGCGAGGACCCTCGATCTGATGAGGATACCTCGACCGAGCTCCACCGTCGTCGTACCCACTAGGCAGGGCACCCAGCTCGCGATGGGAAGTCCACGCCACGAAGCTAAGACCTCGACCGAGCTCTTAGCTTCGTCGAAGGTCGAAATACAGCTCCGACCACTCGGCCAGTTTCCTTCACTGTCGAGGATTAACAAAGTTGGGCAAAGGCCCCAAAATACTTAGACAAAAGCGAAAGCAACAAATGTATAATTAACATATAAACATCACATACAAGATAAAGAATGACAATGCATTGGAATCGGGCAGAAGCCCATTGTTCAAAGAGTACATGCAAAAATACCATAAGCCCTTGGCTCGCAGGGCGGGCAAAAAATGATACAAAACGCGGCACGCAGGCTGAACTAAACAAAGTTAAAAAGAAAGTGGCACGCATGCCAGACAAACAAAAGAAGCTCAAACGGCTATCTCCTACTCAATCCGGACCTCCGTCTCCCCGTCACCACGACCATCATCATCGTCCTCTCCCAGTACGACCACCTTTCCGTCAACCACACGGTGGAACGGACTAACTCCTTCAAGGGCGAGCTGGACCCCCGGATTCTCGGCCTTGAACTTCGCCATAACACTATTAAAACCCACCTTGAGGCCCTTCAAACAGTCTTTCTCGAGCTCCCGAACTCTGGCGATCAAAGCACCACGGTCGACGAGGCGCCTCTCTTCCTCTATTTCATCATCCGCGGGATCAACAGCAGCTTCTAGCTCGACAACCTTGTTTCAGAGACAGTCCCGCTCCTCTTAGGTTCTCTTCAATTCTGCATTCGTTTCGTTAAGCTCACGGAGGACGTGCACGTGGTTCTTGCACCTCGTCTTGGCCTCTAGCAGGTCGCTCTTGGCTTTGCTCTTCTCCTTCTCGAGGACATTGTACTTATCCCACAGCCTTTGCAGTTCAGAAGTTGGGCTTGCCTCATCATTCAGGACCAGGGCGGTCTCAAAAATTCACACCATAGCGGCCATGTCCTCGACAAGCACCTTCCTTCTGGCTGCCCTCTCAATCCCCAGAATCGCCTTCGCCTCAGCCTTGGCCACGACAGGGGGATTCCCTCCAAAGAAGTCCCGCTGGAGGTGGCAGGCAGGCAGCATGAATTTCTCAATGGGCACGGGCTCCTCGAGGTCCACGAGGACAAGCCCCTTGGCGCGCGGCCTCTTGGAAGGGGTCCTCTCTGAGGGGGAGACTGACTGCATTGAGGGGAAGCAGAACCACTTCCTCCCTCGACAGGCATCACCGTCTGTAGAACTTCTTAGACCCGACCTTTACTTCTCTTCGCACCCCTAGTGGCCGTCAGCTTCATGATGCGCTCAGGCGTGTTCGACATTTGGCATGCGACAAGATTCAAGAAACAAGTCAGTATAAGAAAATGAAACGGGGTGAACGCCGGAGCAAAGCAAAGGGCCACTACCTAAAAACCTCAAGGCTTCGTCTTTAGACTTGCACTCGAGGAGGGCTTTGCTGTTGATAAAACGGGGCTTAGTGACAACCTGTCCTCAGGAGTCGAGGATGAAACTCTCGTCTTTGTTTACACATTTAGCCCGAGTAAAGCCGGCGACTTACTCGACCAGCCTCGTGAATAACTCTCGGTCCTCGATGCATAACTCACTGGACTTCACGATGTAGTTCTTCGTGCTACTCTCGAAGTGTGCCTCCTCCCACTCTAGGGGGACACATAGACTCAAATATTTCCTCCCCCATATCGTCGGTGTATAGGGACCCAACGACTTTGTGCGTGGCGGGCATGCTATAGTAAAACATGTCCTTGAAGTAGCGGACGAAATCTAAATATGCCTTGAATAGTTTCCTCGGCTGCTTCAAGGAAACCTAGCTGTGTCGGCCATTTACAGTTGACCGTTGCAGGTGGAAAGTACGGAAAATAGAGGGAGAGTGGCCCCGACGCCGAGATATTCACACACGAGCTCGAACGCCCGCACGAAGGCCATCGCATTAGGGTGGAGCTGAGAGGGCGCCAGACGCAGCCAGTGGAACACTCCCCGTTGGAAATCACTGAAAGGGAGACGGATGTCGGCTTCTTTGAACGCAAACTCATACATGGGAAACCTCAATCCCCTGTAGCTCGAGCATATGCGATGGTGTTCTCTAGGTTTAAAGACCGTCCAGTTCGCTTGATCGCCCACGGCGACGTCCTCGACAATCGCAAAGGCATCAGTGTCGTTGAGGGCGAACCGCGATCTGAGTCTTAGGGGCTCTTCCCCTGCCTAGTCCGCGAGCGTACGAATCGGTTCCTCCCTGGGTTGCTGTACGGGCTCTTCTAGATCAGGTTCGTTATCTATCTGAATAATGCCCGTGAGCCACACGACCATTTTACCTAAAAAGTAGAGGAGCACGGTGAATTCGATTTCTGAAATCAAATCCACCCTTCCACCACAAATTAAGTGAAAGGGCGTGGAGGGCGCCGAGCAGCCCAGGTGACTCTCCTCGTCACTAAGTCAGGAACTGCCCCGACCGACGAGATCTAACGGGCACGAGGGGCTCCCCGACGGAGCATTCATCAGCTCCCCAGGACATTCATCTGCTCCCCGAGACATTCATCGCATGTCCCCGGGGCATTCATCGCAAACTTCAGTAAACCACCGGAATCCCTCTAAAGTCTTCAGAAAATACACCAAAAACTTCGCGAATGAAGCCGAAAAACTCATAAACTTGCCGGGAAACTCATGAAAGTTCCCATAATATACAAACACCACTCTAAAAACTACGTCCCTCCCCGAAAAATAAACGATAAAATCAAACTGCGATAGAAGGGACATGAGAACTTACTTGATGATTAGGATTTAGGATGTCGGGGATCGCTTGACAACAGCGGCGGCGGTGGCGGTGGCGGTGATGTCGAGCACAGAGGGAGAGTTTGGAGGGCGTAGGAGACTGATCAGTGGAACAAAAGCGTGCAAATGGCACGGACTCGCCACCTATTTATAATCCTAACACGGGACTCGAGGCATCTCTAGGCACTTGAGTGCCCCTACTCCTAGCTGCCCTACGCATTAATGACTCGTGCCATGTGGTACCATGAATCCCCGTGTACGCCTTTTCAGTTCCCTACATGCTCGCGGCCTCGGCGCGTCCACTTATTTCCGTCTCCCGTGCATGGTCGACCAAGATGCCAAAGGGGGACAACCCCGACAAAAGGTGACCTGTGGATGTCGGACGGACAGACGTCCCCACGACTCCCGTCTCGTCCTGTGTCGTCGACGTCCATCACCAACCCGGTGTTTTGGGCACGAGTCTCACTTACTATGTCCTCGACGAATGGGCTGAGCCTTAAGTCCTTACTCCGACACTTCGACGCAACGACTTAGGGGGCCCCTGTTCTGGACTGGACCAGGGCCTGCCCATCCGTCGGGCAGGCCCAACCCAATACTGCGATGAAAGGCCTATTAAGGGCCAATCCACTCCCTCGTCGAGCACACTTAGATCCCATCGATGTCGAGCAGAGACTACATGACTCAGGGAAAGAACGAGTACCCTTCCCACGTACTCCACGTGCTCCTCCCACGGGGACACGTCATCAGGTGACTACCCACCTCCGAAAGAGTTGGTCTACCCACTTTCCGGAGATCTCGGGGCAGTTACTCCTGGGCGAAGACCACGTGCCGGTCTTCCCTACGCCACGTAAGCCCTGACAGTTATCAGCATTGGGCCTAGTAACCCAACCCAGTGTAGACGACCGTTGGCCTAGCACTGGGGGCATAATATAAATACCCTCTTTCACTAGAGGGCCAGGTATTCTAATTCTCACTCTCACTAACTTTCTGTACTTGCTTACTCCGTTCCTAACTTTAGCATCGGAGTACCTTGCAGGTACACCCCCCACCGTCTCACCACCCTCGGAGTAACGGAGTTCATGACGTGTAGTTGGCCACCGATCCAATTCTAATCAGGTACGATCAGTTACTATAATCAAAATATATCTTGCTTTAAAGTGTGAAGTTTTGATCTTCATTCAAGGTGGTCCACAACAACCGAATTGCATGACCTATATGAAGTTGAAGAAAAAGTAGAAGTTATTGTCGAAGCTGAAGAGACTGATAATGACTACCTACTGGAAAGAGACATTTCGAGAAGAGTCATCAACCCACCTCAAATACTTAGTTATGCAGATCGCATAACTTATGCCTTAATCTCTGTAAGTGAGATTCTTGACGAAGTACCTAGAGATTATAAGGAAGTTATGAGGAGTCAAAATAAAACCGAATGGATGAAAGCCATGGATGATGAGATGAATTCTCTCCATGACAATAACACTTAGAAGGTGATTGAGAAACCTGTTGGAGCCAAGTTAGTAAGTTGTAAGTGGATTTTCAAGGTTAGGGAAGGAATCGAAGGATTGATGTCGAAGATATTTAAGGCAAGGTTGGTTGCTAGGGAGTTCACTCAGAAAGAAATTGTCGACTTCAATGATGTGTTCTTGCCTATTGTAAAGCATAAATCCATTCGAATGCTACTTGCAATGGTGGCGAAGTTTGACCTAGAACTTGAACAAATGGATGTGAAGACAGCCTTTATGTATGGTAATTTAGATGAAACAATATTGATGAGGCAACCTGAAGGGTATGCAGAAAAGGGAAATGAAGATTATGTGTGCAAGCTGAATAGGTCATTGTATAATCTGAAACAATCTCCTCGATAATGGAATAGGAGATTCGACAAGTTCATGGCACACATACGTTTCACTAGGAGCCAGTTCGACCACTGTGTTTACTTCAGATTTCAAACTGGAAATTCACTTGTTATTTTGTTGCTTTATGTGGATAACATCCTCATAGAAAGCAACAATGTCGAAGATGTTATGAAGGTGAAGGCTGAACACGATACGGGGTTCGACATGAAGGATTTGGGAATTGCCTCAAGAATTATTGAGATTGACACCCGGAAAGATAGAAAGCAGTCAAGATTGTGCTTATCTTAAGAGACATACCAAAATTATATCGTATTTTTTACATGAGTTTTAGTTGTGATTTCTTCTATTTTATTTGATTTACACTTTGATTTACGTCTCGATTTTATATTTTCAGGTAGCTTGGAATTTAATTATAAAAGAATGAAAAGAAAGAGAAAAAAAGAGGAATTGAAGAAATGAAGAAAGAAAATGAGAAGGAAAGAAAATTCCAAAAAAAAAAAAAGGTGTGGGGGCCACCACACTACATAAGGTGGCGCTTGCCACACTTATGAGTGTGGCGCCTGCCACATATGGGAAAGAGAAAAGTGTGGCGAAAGCCACACTAAAATTAAGGAGTAAGTGGTGACCAACCTGCACACGTCCAGACCTATTCGTTCATCCATTCCTATTTTCATTCCTACTTTCACGAAGAAAACTTCCAGTAACCGGCAACGACCACTTAGTATAAGACCAGAAGAAATTTCTTGAGATGGGGTCGACTTTTCTTTGCCAGAATTTTCCTTGTTTAGTTTTTAGGCAGTTTTCTTTCACCATGTAAAAGTAATAGTTCTCCACATCGGGGGACTATTACCAATATAGTTTTAGGATTTATTTTTGTTAGTCGATTTCTGTACTTTGATTCGAAGCTTTCAGGCGTATTACAATTCAACATCTATTTAATTCCAGGTTCCCTTTATCGTTTATTTTACTCTTATTAATTTCTTATTTTATTTGCTAGATCATGTTTAGTATTAAGTTTATTTATCGTAACTACGTGTTTATTTTCCTATCTATGTCTTTCTAAATATTCTTGAGTCCGGCGTATGAGGACCGTCGTTACGTATGGGATTCGGTAGAAAATAATAGGTGCGAACTTATGATTAAAATTCTGTTTTGATTTTAATTTCCAAGTCTAAATTAAATAGCTTTGTCACGAGAGTGAGAAATTAATTAAGGTTAGAGTCGGCACTGCGAAAGCGTGGGGGTCGAACCGGATAGTGGAAATTAGGCAACATATCTAAATACACCGAGAGCGCTTTGTGAGAGAAAGAATTGTCTCTACAAGTCAATCTATGTTTTGATGATAACAATAAGTATTTGTGAAAGAACCATTTTATGGTCTAACGTGTGTTGTGTGCAGATCATTAGAACTAAAGACATCAGAACCAACATACATCAACTAGATGTACTATGATTGAATATATATATATATATGCAAAGTTACTATGTGTGACTAAAGTCGCGAGAAGCAAGAACGCTTGTTTATCTAGTCATGATCAGCCAGATCCAAGGATGCCAAGATTGCTGTTGCAATGCTCTTGTCGATGCTCTCTGAAAGTGATTAAGATTCTGAAGATAGCAAAGCTTATGAAGAAGTACACTCAGAAAGAACCGAAGTTCTGAAGACTCCTATGACTTGAAGTTCTGATGGCTGAAGGCGCTGAAGACCAAGTGCATAAAGAATCTGAAGACTGACAAGTTCTGAAGATCAAAGTTTCAAACAAGAAGTTATGAAGACTCTGAAGACAGGCTCTGAAGATTCGGAAGACTTAAAGCAGAAAAGGATAACGCTCTTAACGACCAAGTACTGAAGTTCTGAAGACTAATTCCTAATGGACTTCTTCAATTAACGGAAGACTTGAAGCATCAGATATTCTGCTATAAAGACTTCACTCATGCTTCATCAAATTAACATCAGAAACCACTGAAGTTTCAAAGTCTAAATATTACCATTGTGAGTTAAATGTACACACTGCCCAAGAAAAGATGTCTGGTCACTTCCTCCTCTGCAAAAAGAAGATGTGTCAGCACAACTCATTATATCACAACGTCTCTTTTTCAAACAGCCAACAGTATTCTCTAACGGCTATATTTCTACTGGCTATTTAATGGAAAGAGTTTTTGCTTCTGATGTGTCGATCACTTGTAGAATTACGAACTGAATGTTCATCTACAAAATTGACCAAGTCATTGTGTGAAGATAGCAACAACGATGAGTTCTCGTTGTAACACTTAGAATATTCAAAGTTGTCATTAATTCACTCATGGAAATTATTGTTGAATCTCAAACGAACAAATTAACACAACAACAACAATCAAACAGAAGTTGTTGATGAAAAAGACAACAATTAAAGATCAGTCAAGTCATCAACCTACCTTCTCGTCAAAGCCACATTGAAGATCTGAAGCAAGGAGTTGCTGCTTAAAGCTTGCTCAACCAGAAGACGAAGAAGAAGATCTACAAGATGTCAACAATCATAATATCTAAATACATCTTTATAGTTTCTTAGGAAAGCAAGGAGCTGATTGCTCAAAACTTGCTTGAACACATGTGTGTGTTCTTTGTACTTAAACCTAAAAGAAACTTGCTTATTAAGAAGCACAATTTGTAATCTCCAGTTTGCCAATTCAACTAAATGAATTGAGATTCCTCAAGTGAATGTTATATCCTGAAGGGATCCCTGAATGGTTCAGCAGTGAGTTAAGGCCCTTGAGTAGATCACGTGGTGATCATATACTTGAGATGACAATGGCTGAGGGTCATTGTGGAAAATCCTGAAATATGGTCAGTAGCGTTATATTCATTGTGATGAATCCCTGAACGGCTAGCTGTGAAATCCCAGCAGTGGGTCTGCTCGGTCAATGAACGTTATATCCTGTTGGATCCCTGAACGGTTCATTGGGTTGTTAGTCACAGTGCGGCTGTGCAAATGGTTAGTCACTGGTTGTTGCCCGTGCAAGTGTAATCATGATTTGGTTATAGTGGATTAAGTCCTTGTGTTCAAGGCGAAATCACCTGAGGAGGGTGGACTGGATTAGCCTGCGTGGTGAACCAGGATATATCGTGTGTCCTTTAATCTCTTGCTTAGTATCTCTATTTATGTTTAAGGATTGAATATCAGAACCTCATATTAAGCAAAGTCAGAACCTTGCAGCCTATCTCTGATAAGCTTCCGCACTGCAAGTTCTGAGTATCGTATCTTATGATCAGAACCTATACAGTTCTCATACTATATAGTTAATAGATCAGAATCTCTCAACAAACATTGAAGGTTCTTGAGCGTCAAATTAACAAGATGCGAAAAGTTACAAAAAGAGTAAATAAACAATTCAAACCCCCTTTTCTTGTGTCTTTCTCGTACCTTCAATTGGTATCAGAGCTTCGGTTCTGTTATTGATTTACATCAAACACTTAACAGTGTCAGAAAAAGATCCAGATGTGGTGCGTAGAGTACTCTTGGTGAGATTGAAATCCACTTACAATTTCTGTAACAGTTCAGCAGTTAACTGTGTACAAAATTGTAATCAATCTGATTACTTCATGAGCATTTCACTGATTCGAGATGAAGCCTCACTAAAGTTGAAGAATCAGTTGATAAGATAAATTCATCAGATAAAAGGAAGTATCTGTTGAATGCTCATTCTGGAAAATATGTGTGGATAAAACCATGTATATGATTAAAAGATGAATCATCAGAAAGCAAGAAATACTGTTTGCTGAAGATTAATTCTTTATGATTTTTTGAGATGTTTTCAAGAAACAGATTAGGTCCACCCTTGACTTTCTCGTTTAAAAAAAACTCATTCTGGATATCTTCATGTAAAGAAGGAAGATTGTTGTTCTAAGACTTCGAATTTCAGAAATAAATCTGTTAAACTCAGAATCTGGAAAATTCAAATTATTAGAAATGATTCAATGTCAGAATCTGGAATGATCAAAAGATTCAATGGAGAACTGAATCCCAAATATTCAGTAATTACTTGATTCCGAACGAACTCTTAAGATCTTAACTGGTTCAGTGATCAAGCTCCAACAACCTGAAATCATCCTAGTAAAGATCAAATGTTGATAATATGATTTTTGTGATATGAAATTAAATGCTATCATTTCAGGTATCTAGGTTCTCCAACTAAGATGACGTTAATGATGTTTCGTTTGAAGAAATTAGTTAAATCATAGATATGTGTGAATAACCCCAAATAAGTTGATCATCATTATGAGAACAAGAGGTTCATGCAAATCATGTCTAGTGATGTACACATGAGGCATGATGATGTTTTGGTTCTGAACATGTTCTGAAACAACCTTGAGGAACAAGTCAGATGCTGATATGATAATTCCTCCACATATAACCTCTCAAAGGTTCTCACTGAACTGATGAAATCAGTCATCTCACAAAGAAAAGAAACTCTCACAAACGCAAACTGAATTCGGGCTATGAAAGGAGAACTCAACAATTTCTCAAAGTTTGTCGTTTAAGATTCATATCCATATCTTAGGAACTGTATCGGAACTAAACAAGTTCTATGGATCAAGGAAATGAGAAGTGAGAAATAATCAAAAACAGATGTAATCTGTTGTTTATGAATGAGGTCATCAAATGAAATCTACTGTTCACTCAGTAATGCTCCCACACATATGAGTGTCGCCTTATCAAAAAGGATTGCATGTAATTGGCTAAGTTCAATTAAAATGGTCACTCTGATCATGCTAAGTCCTAATCTCGGTTATTGTAACCTAGAGAACTAAAGGACAAGGTTGAATAGGAAAAGAGAGAGAAAGCTATAATCCAACTAGGATCACTTTCCAAGAAAATATTCTCTTCAGAAGTCAGAAGACAAGCTTATCTTGAAGAACCCAAGAAACATCTGCAGCTTACTCGGAAATAGGCAGAATCAGAAAGATGCTCAAAGCTTCAGGAGTCTGAAAGGAATGATTTCACGAAAAGTTTTAGCTAAAAGATTTTCTTCAAAGAGGTTAAGCATCCCTAAGGTGTATCTTGAAGAATCTCAGAACCTTCAAATCTCTCTAAGAAGCAAGCCAAGTCTGAAAGAAGTTGATCAAAAGCTCAGAAGAATGCACTCATGTAAAAATACGAAGATTTCAAAATTCATCAGAATGAAGACCAAAGTCAAGACAAAAAGCACTCAGTTAAGTCTGAAAAATCTAAGGTACACTTTTCTCTTCACTAATAATCTGTTAAACTCATGAGATGCCTTAATTAGAATTCTTTCAAACTTGTCATAGCATGTTTTACTAGGTAATTATTTAGGAATCCTTACATGTTTCTTTAGGAAAATATTCAACCAATAGAAAATCTGTTAAGCATAGATGAAAGAAATTGTTAAATACAAGAAAACCCTTTAACAAAAACTACACGCAAAAGAATACAATAATAATTGCGAATCTATTGAAACCACAACATATCTCTGACAACTTAATAAGATCTTACTAAAATCTTTTGAACTGTCCTATATCTTCCCTAGACTAGGCATAATTCAATCTACACACTTACTCTATAAAGTCACGTCTTCCTTTCATAGTCCTATACTCAAAACCCTAAAACTCTAAGCCTCTTTGTCCATCCACTATCATGCCTACACTAACCTTTCTCAGTAATCCAAATCTTCTTGAACTTATTCCTGAGAAACGATTCTCATTCAGTACTCCTTCACTCTCAAGAGACACTGCATGTAGTATAGCAGATATTTTGCATACTCAACAATGGAATAGGTACTCCATGATGCTAGAAAAGCCTATCTATGTAAACCTGGTCAAAGAATTTTGGAAACATGTCGATCTTGATGTTGAAAGAAATTGCATCACTTCTATGTTTTTGAAATCCCTATTGACAGCAACCTATTCTCAGTGATCCTTGCAACTGGATGTGAGGATGCTGGAATTCATGTCAATTTTGACAAACACAATTTCTTTCCTGCAATAAATTAGGCATCCCTTCACAACCTATCTTCCAGATACATACCCTACAATCCTGAGAATCTCCTACCTACTCCCAAGGCCTGGTACAAACTCATACTGTCAAACTTTCTTCCCAGAATAGATAGCAATAATCTAAATTGATTTCACGACCATAAGTTCATTTATTTGCTAATAAATGACTTTCGGATAAATCTGCCACACTCAATCTTCAACTGCCTTTGGAAAACCATCCTTGAGTCTCGAAACCTCACAAAATCCTACATTCCTTACGGAAGAGTATTATCTGAGATTTCTTCAGAGATGGAATTATAGACATGATCAAAGAAAGAATTGAAGAAGATGGTCCTGATGAGTTTCCAGAAAACTGTCTGTTGAAGATAAAATGTGAAGTATTTAGTGACTAGAGAAACTATGCTAACTATGCTTTAATTTTTTTTTGTTAAGAAAAACGTATTGTCAAATCTATAATCATTAATTAAAGTCTCTCTTTGAACAATAAAATGTTACATAGATAATAAGCTTTGTTAGAATTTTACAGTTAAAACTTAAGAATATTAATTCATTAAGGATTTTCTGCAATTCGAATTTATTACCATCATTAATGTACCCGACTCATTGACCACTCGCCAAAAAGCCATCATTAATTCTAGTATCCTTTCCAATAAATAAACAACTAACTCGTCTCTGTAGCTACACGCGTCTACATCTCTCCATATACCCAAAATTTAAATATCTAGGAATAACAAATCAAATCCTATCCCCAAAAGCAATCACGACACTTCATCCTAACTCACCCATAAAAGGTAGGATTCCTCTCTCAATTACAAAATTCTAAACTCACTAAGAACAATGAACTCTCAAAGGATTAGACCAACCTTCCTTGGAAACAAAGAAAATCTACACCTTATTCCGGAAAAGAAACTTAACCTTGCCCATCCCAGAAACAATGGTTTAGGAATACTCAGAAGCACGCAAGCTCAGTCTTGGCAAAGCTATTATGCTCTTCTATATGGTCCCATTTATCCAAACCTTGTTAAAGAATTCTGGAAATATGCCAGAATCAGTAATAATGGCAAAACCATCTGGTCAGAAGTTCACTATCAACCCATTGCTATCTCTGTCTCTTTGATAGAGAGAATCATATAATGTGTCTCTGACGGAGTCACGATTGAAGACTTTCAATCTGATCTAAGTATGGTGGATAGATGCAGAATCCTGTTCGATAACTCAGATCCATATGAACCAAACAACCTGGAGAAGCTTCTCCCGTCTCCAAAAACCAGGTTCAAATTTTCTTTGACCAACCTTCGTCCTCGTGGAGATGCTAGAAGCACCCTGACACATAGCGACAGAATCTTTATCTTTCTTCTAACACATCATGTTACAATAGATCTCCCTAAAACCATTTTTAACCATATGAGTCATTCCATGAAAATCTCCAGAAACAAAGTGCAAGCTTTCATTCCATATGGAAGAATCATCTCAGAAATTTTTCTAAAAGAAAGGGCATGGGATTTAATTATCAGGCTTGAACCTCGTACTTCTCATGTCGAAATCAGTTGTGAAACTATGAACAGTGTTGAGGATTCTGATGATTAAGGTGGTGATGTTCATTTAGCAGTTTCTATGTTTTGTCTTTAATTCGTTATGTACGATCACCATTGAATTAATGAAAATGTCTTATTTGTCTCTTAGATAATTTAACCAGTATTAGAAATCAAAATGGCTAAATTAAAAGAAACTCATTAATTTATCCCATCTAGGAAATCGCGTACAAAAGGCTACTTCCCTATTTCTTACTAGAAATTTCTCAGTTGTTCAACTCTCTTGAAATATGCATACAGTCGTTTGACTAATAAACTAGTAAGGAACATCTCAATCCTTCATAACACGAAAATACGTAACTCTAAAAGTTTTTCTCTTATAAGAACCTGTTTTTGTCGAGTCCAAATCTGTATCTATATGTTTGTGTTTAAATCCTTATCTAATCTATGTTTGACTACAGTTAGCCTGTTTAATGAGCTTCTTATTGGTTTCACGTCTCTCACAATTGGCCTCCATCCTTCAATTAAATACATACTGAGTATAGATGTGTTTCCCTAAAATGAGTCTAATTGCTTCTGAATGTTTGAATGACTTTGTGACTCTGTAACTGAATATAAATGACTACATGTTTAAATGCTCATATGCCCTGACACTTTTTGATGATGTCAAAAAGGGGGAGAAATATATTGATTGATTTTGATTGAAAGAAGGAAATCTGAAAGAATGCAGAACTCAAACAAAGTATTCTTATAAAATGCGTTACTACTAACGTTTGTTGTTTGATGTTATCCGAGGAACTCTAAACAAGTTCACTAGGCACTCTAAAGACAGGATAAGAAGAAGAACTACGATCATAGAATAAAGAATCAGATTAAGTAAGAAAACTCTGAAAGCAATCAAGGCAAAGTCTACATTTCAAGATGCTCACTCAGAATTCTGTGCAAATCAGAAATCAAGAACTGTTTGAAGATCTGGAATAAAGATCCAAGCAAGAAACCATTCTGATGTCTATCAGGAACCATTTGAATTAAAGACAATTTGGTATCAGACTAAATCATCAATTGGAAATAAGATTCAGTACACAAAGATTAGTATCAGACTCTCAATCAAAGCAAAGCTGTGGATTACTATCAAAGTACCTAATTGGTATCCTATCAGCACACAAAGGAAATACTCTTCAAAGTAATATCAAAAGAACTCCTTCAGCATCAGAATCAACAAACTCTGGTATAAGAGCCAGCACATCATTTTTACATCCGACTAAAACAAGATGTACCAGATTCAGAATCAAGCGTTGATTGATCAAAAGTTTTAAACTTCAATTGGTATCTGATCAAAAATCAAGCTTTGATAATTTAACTGAGTTGTGACTATAACAAGGTCTGAAATAAACTTGTGTTCAAAGTCAAACTCTGAAAAGTCATGGTCAACACTGGTGATTAAATTTAGAAACTCTAAATTTCGATTCTGAAAGATCCCAATATCTGACTTATGGAAATTAGGGGGAGATTACCCAGAAGACTAAAATGCAAAATCTAAAATCTTCATATAGCCTGAAACTCAGGGAGAGTGTCTCAAAAGACAGTTTCTGATATAAAACGAAGCTATGTTTATCAGTCGAAGAACTACTCTAATTCTGTGCTCAATTGAATCTACTGAAAAGTAGAAATGCTTCAGACGACTCTGAAGATAACAAGCTCTGATATGACAACAAAGGAAACTGAGTTCTGAAGATCTGAAGATGGAAGTTCTGTTGAGCTAGTCCAGATGCTAAAGACTCTTCGTTTTCCTAAGGACAAGATAGAAAAGTAACTCTTTTCTATTTTCTGTTCTGGCAACTCAAGTTGTTACTCTGTATATCTTTGGATTATATAAAATCCTAGATGATCTCAGATAAAGCTTTGAGGATAACTCATTCAGGGGGAGCTGTTGTTCCATACTCTGAATTTGTTTGCTTTGGTGATTACCTTGTATAAAATGTTCAATCAAAATACTTGGTTTTGTCATCATCAAAAAGGGGGAGATTGTGAGAGCAAGAATTGTCTCTACAAGTCAATCTATGATTTGATGATAATAATAAGTATTTGTGAAAGAACCATTTTATGGTGTAACGTGTGTTGTGTGCAGATCATAAGAACTAAAGACATCAGAACCAACATACATTAGCTAGATGTACTATGATTGAATATATATATATATATATATATATATATATATATATATATATATATATATATATCATAAGAACTAAAGACATCAGAACCAACATACATCAGCTAGATGTACTATGATTGAATATATATATATATATATATATATATATATATATATATATATATATATATATATATATATATATATATATATATATGCGAAGTTACTATGTGTGACTAAAGTCGCGAGAAGCAAGAACGCTTGTTTATCTAGTCATGATCAGCCAGATCCAAGGATGCCAAGATTGCCATTGCAATGCTCTTGTGGATGCTCTCTGAAAGTGATTAAGATTCTGAAGATAGCGAAGCTTCTGAAGAAGTACACTAAAAAAGAACCGAAGTTCTGAAGACTCCTATGACTTGAAGTTCTGATGGCTGAAGGCGCTGAAGACCAAGTGCAGAAAGAATTTGAAGACTGACGAGTTCTGAAGATCAAGGTTTCAAACAAGAAGTTCTGAAGACTCTGAAGACAGGCTCTGAAGATTCGGAAGACTTAAAGCAGAAAAGGATAACGCTCTTAACGACCAAGTACTGAAGTTCTGAAGACTGATTCCTAATGGACTTCTTCAATTAACGGAAGACTTGAAGCATCAAATATTCTGCTATAAAGACTCCACTCATGCTTCATCAAATTAACATCAGAAGCCACTGAAGTTTCGAAGTCTAAATATTACCGTTGTGAGTTAAATGTACACACTACCCAAGAAAAGATGTCTGGTCACATCCTCCTCTGCAAAAAAAAGATGTGTTAGTACAACTCATTATATCACAACGTCTCTTTTCCAAACAGCCAACAGTATTCTCTAACGGCTATATTTCTACTGGCTATTTAATGGAAAGAGTTTTTGCTTCTGATGTGTCGATCACTTGTAGAATTACGAACTGAATGTTCATCTACAAAATTGACCAGGTCATTGTGTGAAGTTAGCAACAACGACGAGTTCTCGTTGTAACACTTAGAATATTCAAAGTTGTCATTAATTCACTCATGGCAATTGTTGTTGAATCTCAAACGAACAAATTAACACAACAACAACAATCAAACAGAAGCTGTTGATGAAGAAGACAACAATTAAAGACCAGTCAAGTCATCAACCTACCTTCTCGTCAAAGCCACATTGAAGATCTGAAGCAAGGAGTTGCTGCTTAAAGCTTGCTCAACCAAAAGATGAAGAAGAAGAAGATCTACAAGATGCCAACAATCATAATATCTAAATACATCTTTGTAGTTTCTTAGGAAAACAAGGAGCTGATTGCTTAAAACTTGCTTGAACACATGTGTGTGTTCTTTGTACTTAAACCTAGGAGAAACTTGTTTATTAAGAAGCACAATTTGTAATCTCCAGTTTGTCAATTCAACTAAATGAATTGAGACTCCTCAAGTGAACGTTATATCCTGAAGGGATCCCTGAACGGTTCAACTGTGAGTTGAGGCCCTTGAGTAGATCACATGGTGATCAGATACTTGAGATGACAATGGCTGAGGGTCATTGTGGAAAATCCTGAAATATGGTCAGTAGCGTTATATTCATTGTGATGAATCCCTGAACGGCTAGCTGTGAAATCCCAGCAGTGGGTCTGCTCGGTCAATGAACGTTATATCCTGTTGGATCCCTGAACGGTTCATTGGGTTGTTAGTCACAGTGCGGCTGTGCAAATGGTTAGTCATCGGCTGTTTCCCGTGCAAGTGTAATCATGATTTGGTTATAGTGGATTAAGTCCTTGTGTTCAAGGCGAAATCACCTGAGGAGGGTGGACTGGATTAGCCTGCGTGGTGAACCAAAATATAGCGTGTGTCCTTTACTCTCTTGCTTAGTATCTCTATTTATGTTTCAGCATTGAATATCAGAACCTCATATTAAGCAAAGTCAGAACCTTGCAGCCTATCTCTGATAAGCTTCCGCACTGCAAGTTCTGAGTATCGTATCTTATGATCAGAACCTATACGGTTCTCATACTCTATAGTTAATAGATCAGAATCTCTTAACGAACATTGAAGGTTCTTGAGCGTCAAATTAACAAGATGCGAAAAGTTACAAAAAGAGTAAATACACAATTCAAACCCCCATTTCTTGTGTCTTTCTCGCACCTTCACGCTTTAGATACGTTTAGGATATTATTGGCTTTCAAAATATATTTCCTAGTTACCGGGCGAGCGAGAGAAAAATCTTGGGATTAGGGAACATGACTTTAGTTAATACCGCGAGAGCGTGAGGCGGAGTTTTTAAGTCGGTATATTTTAGAGAACTAAGTTATAGTTGTAATTAGTACCCGAATTCTACAAAGTCCTTTAGGAACGCGGAATCCATATTTCGGCCTCTCTTTATTATCATATTTTCTAAGTTCATTTTTAGTTTTAGTTCTAGTTTCCCTTTTATTGAATATCATTAGCCTTAGCTTTACAAAGCGACGATAAATTACGGTAGGTTGACATTGGTCTCTATGGGTTTGATAAATTACTTCGATATTTCCGTGCACTTGCGGACGCATCAAATTTTTTGGCGCCGTTGCCGGGGACCAACAGTCAATATTGTTAGTTGTTGCACCGTATCGACTAAGGCACTCTTATCTCTATAACTATGTATCACCCAAATTTTCTCTATGATAACCACTCACAATATCTCGAGGAACAACATCCAAATTACCTCTACGATTACCACCCCCAGTATTTGGAGGAACCATACCACTCCCAAAATTTTGAGGAGCCGCACCCAAATTTTTTCTATAATTACCAACTGTAATACTCCCAGTATTTTGAGGAACCGCAACCGAATTTTCCCTATGATTACCACTCCCAATATTTTGAGGAACCACAAGAATCCGTTAATTCCAACCTCGAAACATTAATGGAGGATTTCATTGAAACAACAACTAATTCTAGCTTAAAATCTATGATGGAGTACTTTGTGGAGACACAAACTCTCCAGGATGAAGAGCTTAGAAGACAATATCTCGATACTTATGAAACCCTTAGGCAGATAAACACTACGATCGAGTCCCTCGCGACTCACACTGAGGCATTGGAGACTCAAATCTCCCTACTTGTGCAGACATCTATAGGACCCTCCCTTGAGGAGTATGTGGATGTTGTAGTGAAACAAAAATCGAAAATCCTAAGGAGAGTGATAATGAGGTTGAGGATAGTGATATTGAGGTTGAGGAGAGTTCTGGTGAGGAAGAAGTAGAGATTGAGAAAAATTCACTGGGACCACCTGAAAGGGAGGTCGTCAAAGAGGTAGAGAAAGTAGCACCTAAGGATGTTCCTCATCCCTATACCCCACTGATTCCTTTCCCGCATAGGTTTGTAGACTCCCAATCCAAAACGCATGTGGAGGTATTGGAAAATATCCACACCGATACATCTTTGACTGAGGTCCTGTATAAAAAGAGAAAATTAGAGGACCATGAATCTAGGGATATCATTACTATTAAGTGTGTAAGGTTAAACTTTGAGGTGATGGATGAAATAACTAAGCCCAAACCTAAAAAACTAATAGTTATGATAGATCCTAAACCACCACCACAAGTTCAAAAGAATAAACCACCCCACAGAAGGAAGAAAAGAAAAGGTGAGAGATATGTGAGATGGCTTGATAAATGGCCATGGAAACCGAAGATTAATACTCCTAGCCGTCAAGCTATCGACGTTAAACAAAGCCCTGCGTATGAGGAAACCCACGAGTTTTTAATTTAATGATTTCCTTTTGTTGTTTGTGTTTGCAGAAAATAAAGAATTGTATCACTTATCACGTCTCTGCTACATTTAGGCGAAAGATCTCTAGATAACAATCCCTTAAAATGACCTGGTACCCACGGACATTCCTACGAATGTCGCTACTGGTGGTGACGCCAATGATGAGTATGATAGGAGAGAGCATATCTCTCCCGTTCATGACTCATCTTCTCCTTGTCCTTTCGCATGGTCAAGTTCCACCTGTACACACCGCACCATATTTTTCTAACATTTTCTGCAGGTACTTCCTTCGGAAACAGGTAGTATGATGAGCGGCTTCAGTAAAGTGAAGTTTCAGCAAAACCAGATAACTCGTAGTACAAGACACCGGAGTAGAAGTGGCCAGCAAAGACAGGGACAACAAGGGAAGAATCATCGCGAATTTGGTCGTGGTAGCACGCAATGGCATTGATACAGGTTTTATCTTTCCTTTTTCACCTTTTATCAAAACATTGAGGACAATGTTTGGTTTAAGTGTGGGGGGGGGGGGGGGGGGGGGGACTTTACTGCTTTCATTTTACCGCTTTCTAGTTAAATTTACTATTTTCTAGCATGATTTTAATTTTTTTTCTATTTTAATGTTTCGTGCGTCTGTGCATGTGCTGTCGAGTCTTTATGCATGATTTTATATTATTTATCGATTTCCCCATTCTCTTTAGCCATACCAAATATTTTGAAAATTTTTGAGTTAAAAATAGTGTTTCTTTGTAAAATCTTAGGTTACAGACGAAATTGAGGTTAGATTGTGAGACTTGGGAAAATTCTGCAAGATCGGTATCGTTTTAACACCGTGAGCCTCTAAATTATGGAAATCAATTTGAGTACTTGTTACGCCGTAGCCTTAAGTTCTCACCCCTTTAGTAGTCCCTAAGTAGTTAATTTAGCAGTCAGCACCATCCTAAGCACGCACTAAGTAGGAAGCCGATGCAAATAAGTGTATGATCTCAGGCTTAAAAGGTAAATTAAGAAAAAAAAATTATGATGAATGCTCCTTCTAAGTTTGGTGATCCTCACCCGATCATTTAGCCCAACGTTGCAAACTTCTGTATTCTATTGATATTTAAGCCAATGCGCAAAAATAAAGAAAAAAATGATGATAATGAGATCATAGTCACTAACAGGCTATCCTACCATGAGTGTGAAAGGATAACGGGCTTAATGTGATTGCGCCAGAATGAAAAGGGATAAAAGAAGGATGAGTGAGTTAGGCTTAGGTATAATGACATGATTCAGATTGGTTTGTATAGGAGGGAAGTTGATGACCGCAAAAGCAAAATCGTGTTGTTACGATATCCTTAGTGTGTGAGCAAGTACCTATCGACACAAACTTAACCGAAGTAGAGTTGTTAGCCTAGGATAAGTATCCGTGTACACTATTTTTCTCGCGAGTCATGGTTTACTTGAGGACAAACAAAGGTTTAAGTGTGGGGAAGTTTGATAACGCGAAATTATATCGTATTTTTGACTTGACTTACATGAATTTTAGTTGCGATTTCTTCTATTTTATTTGATTTACACTTTGATTTACGTCTCGATTTTATATTTTCAGGTAGCTTGGAATTTAATTATAAAAGAATGAAAAGAAAGAGAAAAAGAGAGGAATTGAAGAAATGAAGAAAGAAAATGAGAAGGAAAGAAAATTCCAAAAATAAAAAAAGTGTGGGGGCCAGCACACTACATAAGGTGACGCTTGCCACACTTATGAGTGTGGCGCCTGCCACATATGGGAAAGAGAAAAGTGTGGCGAAAGCCACACTAAAATTAAGGAGAAAAGTGTGGCGAAAGCCACACTAAAATTAAGGAGGAAGTGGTGACCAATCTGCACACGTCCAGACCTATTCGTTCAACCATTCCTATTTTCATTCCTACTTTCACGAAGAAAACTTCCAGTAACCGGCAACGACCACTAAGTATAAGACCAGAAGAATTTTCTTGAGATGGAGTCGACTTTTCTTTGCCAGAATTTTCCTTGTTTAGTTTTTAGGCAGTTTTCTTTCACCATGTAAAAGTAATAGTTCTCCGCATCGGGGGACTATTACCAATATAGTTTTAGGATTTATTTTTGTCAGTCGATTTTTGTACTTTGATTCGAAGCTTTCAAGCATATTACAATTCAGCATCTATTTAATTCCAGGTTCCCTTTATCGTTTATTTTACTGTTATTACTTTCTTATTTTATTTGCTAGATCATGTTTAGTATTAAGTTTATTTATCGTAACTACGTGTTTGTTTTTCTATCTATGTCTTTCTAAATATTCTTGAGTCCGGCGTATGAGGATCGTCGTTACGTACGGGACTCGGTAGAAAATAATAGGTGCGAACTTATGATTAAAATTCTGTTTTGGTTTTAATTTCCAAGTCTAATTTAAATAGCTTTGTCACGAGAGTGAGAGGTTATTTAACACAATTTTGTCACGAGAGTGAGAAATTAATTAAGGTTAGAGTCGGCACTGCGAAAGCGTGGGGGTCGAACCGGATAATGGAAATTAGGCAACATATCTAAATACAGCGAGAGCGCTTTAGATACATTTAGGATATTATTGGCTTTCAAAATATATTTCCTAGTTACCGGGCGAGCGAGAGCAAAATCTTGGGATTAGGGAACATGACTTTAGTTAATACCGCGAGAGCGTGAGGCGGAGTTTTTAAGTCGGTATATTTTACGGAACTAAGTTATAGTTGTAATTAGTACCCGAATTCTACAAAGTCCTTTAGGAACGCGGAATCCAATTTCGGCCTCTCTTTATTATCATATTTTCTAAGTTCATTTTTAGTTTTAGTTCTAGTTTTCCTTTTATCGAATATCATTAGCCTTAACTTTACAAAGCGACGATAGATTACGGTAGATTGACATTGGTCTCTGTGGGTTCGACAATCTTTTATATTACTTCGATATTTCCGTGCACTTGTGGACGCATCATCGAACTCAAAGCCCGTTCTAACATAGACTAATCCTCAGTACAAGTTGAGTACGACTCAAAGTCCTAGTACTGAAGTCGAAAGATCCTATATGAATAACATTCCATATGCTAGTATAGTAGGTTCTTTGATGTATGATATGGTCTATACGAGGCCAGACATAGCGTACGGAGTGAGCCTTGTAAGCAGGTATATGGCCAATCCTGGGAAGGCACATTGGAAATCATTAAAGTGGATTCTTAGGTACATCAATAGGTCTCTAAGTAGAGTCCTGATTTATGGTGGAACCTGTGGCGATGATAACAAAGTCAAAATCGAAGGATTTGTCAACTCTGGTTATGCATGTTGCATGGATTCCAGAAAATCTATTTCTTGAGATATGTTCACTATGTTTGGCATAACAATTAGTTGGAAAGAAACACTTCAGAAGGTTGTTGCCTTATCAACCACTGAAGCCTAGTATATCGCCCTCACTGAAGCTGTGAAAGAAGCATTGTGGTTTGAAGGTTTTGCTAAGGAGTTGAAACTTCAAGGTCGAGTTATCACTGTTAAATGTGATAGTCAAAGTGTAATACACCTGTCGAAGAATTCAACATATCATGAGCGAACCAAGCATATCGATGTGAGGCTGTAGTCGAAGGGTAGCTTCATGGTTCGACAGGAGTTGTGCATGCTGTAGTCGAAGTCTGTTCAAACATGCTGTCGAAATATGTTTTGTTTTAAAGCATGTCGAATTGGGTCTTGCTTGTAAGCCCAATTGTTAGGTTAGCTTGTAACCTAAGTTAGCTTAATAGTCTATAAATAGACTAGTTCTCTCAGGTTGTTAAGGGAGGTTAATTGTTGGTATTCACTTGTAATCTTTGAACCCTTATTGAGAAAGTGAATAGTAAAACAATTTTAACCAATTATTCTTCTTCTTCTTCTTCCTTCTTCCTTCTTCTCTCTCTTTGTAAAGCCTAATAGGGTTTCTTGTGTTTGTTCAAGAAACTCAATCATTCTCTCATAACTTTGTTAATCGAATTGACTCATGAACTTAACGAGTTGAACTATACATAGTTCATGTTCAGTTTATTTAGTTAATAAACTTTGTTTTTTGTTCATATTCAACTCATTTGGTTCGTAAGTCAAGTTTAACGATTTAATTATCGAATTGAATTTAAAACTATATTCGAGTTGGTTCGATTTATTGTCAGCCTTAAATTGACACGAAGACCCCTAATAAGTAAAGACCCCTAATAAGTTCTATAATGAAATATATTAATATCAATGAAATTAAAAATATGTAAAAGAAATTTAATTAGACTAGAGCAAACCTTAATGTATAAAAACCACTTCGCTTCATTAAAAATCTTACAAAAAAAACCAATGGGATTTAACATAAATAACAAAATTAACAAAACCTATTAAAAGTTAAACCTAGTCTATTATAATTCAAATCATTCCAAATAAAGTTAGTCAAGTTATTTCACAAAGTAAAGTTGGTAATAGATAAACCAATGTTGACCATTTTATCAACACAACACTTTCCCTCTCGAAAAATGTGAATGGTTTTAAAATGCATTTGAGAAATACGAAACATGCAATTTCTCCATCTCTTTTAAAGGGCTCAAAGAATAACGTGAGGTATCTTAAAAGGTAATGTAGCAAGCTCTGAATCGGTTTATAGCCATAGATGATGGCAACTTTTAGCAAAAACAGTTACAATAGTTAAAATAGTCTTCATCAACTCTGAATAAAGAGCAAAGGAAATGCTAATATTGGACGCATAACAAGCTAAAAACTTAACGTGATGGTATCTGAAAACACATCTACTAGATGCAATGACAACACTGCCTGATCCATCTGATTTGCATTTTATCCAAGATATTATAGGAGGGTGCCCCAAGATCTCTTTGACTTTATGAGACTTAAGAGGATGAATCTTTACCTCAACAACTTTAACAATCACAAATTGTCTCATGTTAGGAGCAACATACATGTTGGTATAATTTTCAGTGAGGGAGGTATTGAATATTATAGAATTGATAGCAGATGTCTAATATATTTTTTATTTTGAAATCTAAAATTGTTCCTACAAAATCAAAGTGTTAAATATATTAATATTGACACTAAGGATGACAAGTTTGCATTGGCCAAAACAAGATTGTCATAAGATTTGAGGTTATGGTACATAGAACTTATGTCAATAGGAATGACAATGATATTTTGTAGCCAGTTCTAAAGTTGTTGACCAAAAAGACACAATCATAAAAGATATAAAGGTGATTCCAGGCTAGTACCCCAAAGATCACATTTGAAAATAATGGCACACCCTATAGAGCACTGTAAATACTAGGCAACTTAGTATAAAATAGTGTCCATATAGTTATGGGCTTAGACTGTAAAATATCTTTGTAAAAAACCTTTTTGTTCAAAGAAAGTATCTGACCAGAAGGCCTTTGAAATTGATAAGCTACTTTAAAATTGAGAGAGTTATCCAAACTCTGAATCCAAACAAAAAAGTTAACCTTAGAAAAAATTATTTTGCTGAGAAATTTACAAAGATTAGGAATTATTGCATAATAGAAATGGGAATTCATCATTAATCATTGAGTACGAAATCTCTCACCTTACCATTGAAGACCATACTAGAGTCAATAGAAAGTGCATCCCCTAATCAATTATCAAACAAAAAATAATAGGATTTCCATGACTAACAAGCCATATGGAGTTATTTTTCACATCTAAAAAATTTCTCCTAGGTTCTCCCCAAATAGAGAAGTGAATGTAATATTAATTAAAATATGTTTTCCTAATGACTATAAGTAATAAAACAAAACCATTGGTTTTGGGAACTAATGATCTCCCACTCAATCTTAATTATTGCTGCTTTATTAGTGTCTCTATGGAATCTAATGCCAAAACCTCATTTAAGAGTAGGAGTACATACCTTATGTCAAGCCGCAATGACAATTTTCCTACTATTAATATCACCTACATATATGAAATTCCTTATCCATTTGTCAATGGTATTGAGGAGGTTAATAGGCCAAGAATAGATAAGGAAAGGGTAAATCAACATGCCTTGTATGACTCTCTTGACTAGTTTAACTCTTCCAGCAAAATAAAGAAGATAAGCCTTCGAAGTACTCAAATTGGATATGATGTTGTCACAAATAGGTTGAAGATAGTTAAATTTTGGCATTTTTTAATATACCACCCAAATTTTTTAAGCACCACGTGAAATTTCTTTTTTGCCCCTTGATTTCGGATGTGCACATCCGGACGCACCAATTTTTTAAAAAACGTTGATGTGTTCCGGATATGTATATCCGGAAAAATTCCGGATCTGCAGATCCGGAACAATTTCTTATTAATTCGCGCCAGACTTCTTCCTCCCCATCATTCTTCACATTTTCATTTTCCAAACACCAAACTCTCTCAAACTCTGAAATTCTCAATCACACGAATTTCGACTTTTTTCACTCGAGTTCGGCGCAAAACAACTTCTACAACGTTCAAAACACTCCAAATCCTCCGTATCTCAATTTAATCGGTAAGTTTTCGAATTTTAGAGTTTTGGAGTTATTTTCGAGTAATCGATTTAGAGTAGATATTTAGGTGTAGAAATTATTAGATAGTATGAATAACATAGGTTAGAGACAATGTATGTATTGTTTGTTGCGTCAAACGGGCGATCAGGGCATTAAAATGTCCTTTTCCATGGTACAGCAGACATGACTGCAATATTTGAACTTGAAAATACGTACCGGATGTGCAGATCCGGAAGGATTTTAACGTTAAATATTCTGAGTGCTTCCGGATGTGCACATCCGGAAAAACCCAACGTTAAAAATTCTGAGTACTTTCGGATGTGCAAATCCGGAAGGTCTCTATTTTTTTGTTTTGTTTTTTTTTTTAATTAGTTTTAAAAAATTCTAATTTATTTATTATGCTTTGCAGATTACATGGCTGGCAGAGATGATCATATCATACATGGACGGACAGCTCAGCACGCATCTGTCCGACGTGAGCGGACGCAGTCTACAGCCGAGGCTTCCAGCGCAGAGGGAGTTGGGGTAGCCCCTACAGCTGAGGGAGTTGCTACACCGCATCCTACACCACAACCTTCCACATCACAGGTTCAGGCCACTTCCACATCACAGGTTCAGGCCACTCCCTCGTCAGCCGCCGATTCTACATCTCGGAGGCGTCGGGCTTCTACTGTTGGTTCATCAAGTTCCCAGTGTAACACCCCAATTCCCATCGCGAATAAATAACACTTAATAAAATCAGAGTAACTAAAAATTTATTTTTTTTTTCCGACAGGAAACAGGGATGTCACACTTAAATGAACAAAATACAATCCCTGCTCAACATTTTTTATACATAACACAAAGGGAAACTTTTCCTTACAAAAGGATGGTCAATTATGGAATAAAGCGGAAAGATCCATAACCGACTTGTTTTACAAAATAAACTGTTTTAGAACCTCTACTATATACAAAAGTACTACCAAATATATTCAACAATTATATACATATAAACATAATCGTTCCCCGACTCCCGTGCTACGTATCAGAGCAGACACCAAGACCGACAACGGAACGGATGACTAATCTTCACAAAAGCCTCCACGCCTCTAAAGCTGACAATCTGCACTATGCCATAAAAAGCATATTCCAGCAGAAGGGTGAGAGATATTATCATAATAACGTTGCATATAATTATATAGACATCAACGTATAATACACATATACCACATTCTCACCACGACTTATCACGATGCACGTATCTATACACATAACATCAACATATTCCATAAGTCATTTACACGGCATAACAATCCGTAATTTAACACATCAAATATCATAGGCATAACCATTCATGCTCAAATACATGTATCCCTAATACATATCGATGCATTTAACATAAACACATATATTCATGTTCATTCACCGATGCATCATTACAAACATACAATTATCATCATTTCACATAAACATACATATTATGTTTATCTTCCAATGCACACCTGCACGATTCTGTTCATTCCACATCAACATATACATATATATATGTTCATTCATCAATGCACAACTACAATGATGACAAATGCAACTCATAGAGACCGACTCTCGACTCTATGCAGATGCAATGCGGTACCGACTCATTTCATCTCAAGTTCAATTGAAGAACTTATTGGAACCATCGCTCGTTACTTAGTGTAACTCCCCGTCGGGCATACGATGTTCACCCATTGCTACCACCTCTAAAAAGGCTTACAATGTTTATGGATTGCTTTCGGTCCTCTTTGTATAAGGCTCACAATCCGATCGCTTTCGGTCCTCTTTGTATAAGGCTCACGATCGTTTGTAATCATCGCTCCCACCTCTCAAAAGGCTTACGACGTTACAACGGGTTCATCTTAGAACCCCACAATGCAAGAATGCACATCATGATGCTTCACATACAACATGACTCATGACACTCTTGACATGCATACATATTCACAACCATGTGAACCATTTCAACATCAATAATCATGCATTGAAAATCAATTCAAACAATGCATTCATCATTAACCACAAATCACAACAACAAGCATATTATCATATGCATTCACACCAATTCACATTAATTACACCAAACGGCAACGAGCATCGCTTTACCACCCAAACGGCAACGAACTCTTTCACAATTAACATGCATTTACATTTAATTTAAACAATGCATTTCATGATGTTTGACATACAATGACTCATGACATTAACATTGTATACTCACACACATCACATGCATCTTCACACATATATGCAACCATAATCATGCATATATATAATCAAATATCACACATTGCATATTCTTGCCCTTAGGCCACAAATCAACAACCACAACAATCATCACATATTCACATTTAACATGCATTATCACTTAATTCAAATAATGCATACATTCACTCAAGATCCACAATTCACAAAGCATTCTCAAATCAAGGGTTCGCTCTACAAACATATCCACAACACATTCATATCATTCATAATTAACATACTTAACATTTTCTACAAAATCACTATTCACAAACAGTCGGCCAAAAGTCGGCTAAAAATATAATTTCTTATCACCATCAATTAGTACATATCAATACCTTCAATTCGATATAAAGAACTCTCAAATCCGATAAACAACGAACAAGTTATGAATATTTCAAACTAACGCAAAAACATAAACCGGACGCCCGACACTACGAAACGGTTCGTAAAAACTGTACCGATTGGACCAAGTTCAGACCCCAAAACTATTTTTCCTAGAAAGAACATCTCGTTAGCTTCCCAACGCTTCGAACGGGGATCAAAACCGACTTACGGTTCAAGAGATATGAATTTCCGAAGTTTCCCCGACAAACCAGATTTTCTGTTTCAGCACAGTATGTATCGATACATAGGCTTTATGTATCGATACATAAAGACCTCATGTATCGATTCATAACTCGCATGTGTCGACACATGCTGTAGTGAAAATGCTATTTTTCCCAATTTTCACAGTATGTATCGATACATAAGGGTTATGTATCGATACATAAACCATTTCGTATCGATACATAGCTGTTATGAATCGATTCATGCTCTGTTTTTCCTCAAAAACCAGATTTTCTCAAAATACACCTTTGCTGTCCCATTTCCAAAATGCCCGGAAACTCGACTAAATCGAACATTTTCACCAAAACAAACATATACTCCCAACCACCAAATACATAAGAACAATTTAGAACACATAAACGAAATTTCTACGACGTTCGATTTTTCGATTAAATTTCAACCTTTCAAAAACCAGAATTTTTAAACTTCACCAAATCGAATAAAAAGCACGCTATACGACGACCTAACCTTCCTCGATACAACTACGTAATTTATTTCGAATTCTAACCGTGAAAACATCGTTTTCTATCAATTTCCTATAATTCGACCTAAACGGAAACAACAACGGAAACATACCGAAAACTAACCGAAACATAACCAAACTTCATGAAACTTCAAACAGCAGCTCACATACATATAACCAACCAACACATGTATTTATACAACTTTCCGACCGTAGAAACATCGGTTTCTATCGATTTCGTCCAATACGACATAAACGGAAACATATGGAAAACCAACCAAAACATTCACACAAAACACATACATAATCATACACAAAGTTATAATAACAATATTTCACACCCTTACCCGATTAAATCGTGTTTGAAAAGTCGGTTGAATCAATTTCTTTCTCTCCAAGTTTTCTCCCTTTTTCTTCTTTTCTTTCTCTTTCCCTTCTTCTTCTCTTTTTCTCTCAAAATTCTGTTTTTCCCTCTTTCTCACCTCTAACTTTCTATTTTAATAAAACAAATATCTAGCCACCCAAAAAGACCAAAATACCCTTACACTCAAATATCTCGCAAACGCTCTCAAAACGCGATAAAACATAATCACGATGAAAAATAATATATTCTCAAATAAAAGTCAAGAATAAAATAATATAATAATAAAAATAATTAAATCGACTTGACTAAATAAATAAGACAAAATCGGGGCGTTACAACTCTCCCCCACTTAGACATTTTCGTCCTCGAAAATATACTAAGCACGAACAACCCCGGATACGGCTCTAGTATCCGACCAACCCACTATCATGCCAACAAAAGGCACACCACGGATAACACAAACTGACAAACCACCTTGCTAACAGCAGATACAACAACACGACACGACAACGACGACAACAACCACGACAAGATGCAAAGCCCATACAATGCACTTGACGACCAACTCACAACTCAAGGAATACACAAAACACAACTCACAGGTTCACTCTTGAACCCAAAACACAACAGGATCGTTACCATCACCGTAGGTAACACTCCCCTAATCCCCCATCATAGGAATTAGCTACACACACTCGAACCATCACCATGGAAACGAGGCAACAACACAATCAAGAATACAAGTTCCACGACACAACATCAATTAAACAACCTCCACACAACCATAATACTAACATCCTTGTCACAGAATCATACCACAACAATGCTACGATTCACCAATCGAACATATAACCGAAACATCCATCTACATAGTAGCCCATGGATAACATTTAAACCTTTCACTTATCACTTCCATTTTGAAACGTCCAATGGTCTCATTAGTCCTACATATTCCCAATGTTCCACCTACGAAATCTTACAAGTCACACACACATATATGAATTGTGCCACATCACGCTTCCAATGCGCACTCTGATTACCCGAAACCATCAAAACTACCAATCTCACGACCAAGGTCTAACTCTTTCTCATAATCACCAAAAATCATTGTTCGCCTTTAATATACCCAACCTCGCACTCTACTGTGTTATCTCACACACCAGACACCAGTCTCTGAACTGCTCAAATAATTCTCATCCATCCGAACAGACATGCATAACAACTTTCGACTTAACTCATCAGGCACGACATTAACCTCACCAATGGGATAATTCCAACTAAAGTCATAACTCATCACAAATTCCAACCATCCTCTCTGTCTCATACCATATTCCTTCTGACCAAACAGGTACTCAATATTCTTGTGATTACTAAACACTTCGAACCCAAAACCATAAAGATAATACCTCCAAATTTTCCAACACAATACAACCGTAACCAATTCCAAATCCTGAATAGTATAGATCCTTCTATGAATCCTCAAAGGTCGTAAAGTATAAGCCACAAATTTACTTTCTTGCACTAACACACTGCCTAAACTTATCAAAACACATCCTCATACCTCACAAACGGTTGAACAGGATCACACAGACTCAAAACTGCAGCCGTAGACAAATTCTACTTCAGCTTTCTGAAACTTTCCTCACAATGAACATCCAAAACAAACGACTCATCCTTGGCAAGCCAACTGAAATAACAGAAGTACGAACTTAGCAATGTCTTCCATAACCTTTCGTAACAACCAACTGAGCCCAAAAGTTTCTAATCTCCTTAACCAACTTCGGAACCTCTCATTGTAAAACCAGATCTACTTCCGATGGATCCATAACAATACCATTACCTGAAATAACATATCCAAGAAGACTAACCTTTTTCCAACCCAAATTCTCACTTGAATAACTTAGCATAAAACTTCGTCTCTTTCCAACACTTGTGATTCAAATCTCAAACACTCTACCTGTTCTTCTTCCGAGTTTATAACAGATTCGAATATCCTCAATTAAAACCACTACAACTTATCCAATTAAATATGGAAGATACGATTCATATACTTCACAAACATTACGGACACATTACTAGCACCAAGCAACATCACCGTACTTTGCAATGTCCAACCAAATTCCAAAAGATATAAATTCTTAAAGCTTTTGCAAAACCTTGCACTGGGTAACTGGCTACTCACACACACAAGCTTAACCGAGTAATTACCAGTCTATTCCGATGATAACAACATAACTAGTCACATCAAATCGATCAAAGCCTTAACTCACACAATTCACCATTCTTATCAAACATTTCAAACAATTGCAATTTCACTAAAACTCAACCAAACCATTCCAATTATCTATTCCCGAAAGTGAACACTTATTCTCAATCGTCACCTTATCCGCTGTTAGTAATCCATACACAATTTCTCCTCTTAACAATCCAAACTCTATAAATCCCAACATGTAGCAACAATCAACCAAAAAGAACTCTTAAATAATACATCCACACTTAAGGTTTTCTCAAAATTTCCATTAATGCTCTAAAATTCCAAAAACTCCAACCCTCTTCGGAACTCTAAGTTTCGCTTCCCATAGTCTCAATACCATTATACTTGTTATTCCATTATATCATCCTTCCTTTTGTTACCGACAATACTGGAGCTCTCCAAGACGACACACTTGGCCTCACAATTCTCCTTTCCAGTAAATCTTCCAACTGCTCTATCAGTTCGGGTACCTCTAACGCTAACATCCAATATTCCATCTGGGAATACATCTTAAAATCACGCACAACCGGTAGCTCATCACTGTGTCCTCCCTGCCAATTTCTAGAAAACTATCATCACAAACATAACAACATCTTAATTTCACTTCCTAAAAGTTCTCCTGCTTACTTAGCAGATCCAAACCTAAAATCCTTACCTTTGTCCAATTTGAGTTCACACTTTTCTCTCTGAGAACAACCATTAACGATGCCCAATCATTCTCTCTCAAAACTTCCCAACTGGACCAACATACCAAAACCTCTAATCCATTTCATCTTCCGATATTAGCATCTTCATCGACTCATCAAAACAATCTGTAATCGTTTCCTTAAATTCCAAACACTCATTTCACACGCTATCAAAGCCGGAAAGACACGTCTATTCCATCCAACATAATTTTCGTCTGCTATCAACAAGAGATTAAGGGTGATCAGTTCCTCAATTTGTCAATAGACAGCTGACAATCATGATGGGGCATAAACCGTCTTTACCAAACTATAATAATATTTCTTACATCCTGTACACAAAACTACCTAAGGCACAAATCCTTAGTTGACATAAACCTTACCTCCGCATCCCCTTCGTAACTGAAAACAACACTGTCCGAACAACACTTACAATCTTGCAATTCACAATACACTGAGCCAACGCTCCACACCTGAAGCAACATGGAGAAGTACCAACTTCTCCCCCACTTATCTCAAACTCAATCCTGAAAACAAAGGATTAGAAAAACCAGAAAGTACTGACAGTGTTCCACACACCTATCACGTACTAAGGGATAAACAACAACGACAGTATTCAACTGTCACACCAACTGACTCAACAACTTGGCCGGACGGACCGACCTGCTCTGATACCACTTTGTAACACCCCAATTCCCATCGCGAATAAATAACACTTAATAAAATCAGAGTAACTAAAAATTTATTTTTTTTTTCCGACAGGAAACAGGGATGTCACACTTAAATGAACAAAATACAATCCCTGCTCAACATTTTTGATACATAACACAAAGGGAAACTTTTCCTTACAAAAGGATGGTCAATTATGGAATAAAGCGGAAAGATCCATAACCGACTTGTTTTACAAAATAAACTGTTTTAGAACCTCTACTATATACAAAAGTACTACCAAATATATTCAACAATTATATACATATAAACATAATCGTTCCCCGACTCCCGTGCTACGTATCAGAGCAGACACCAAGACCGACAACGGAACGGAGGACTAATCTTCACAAAAGCCTCCACGCCTCTAAAGCTGACAATCTGCACTATGCCATAAAAAGCATATTCCAGCAGAAGGGTGAGAGATATTATCATAATAACGTTGCATATAATTATATAGACATCAACGTATAATACACATATACCACATTCTCACCACGACTTATCACGATGCACGTATCTATACACATAACATCAACATATTCCATAAGTCATTTACACGGCATAACAATCCGTAATTTAACACATCAAATATCATAGGCATAACCATTCATGCTCAAATACATGTATCCCTAATACATATCGATGCATTTAACATAAACACATATATTCATGTTCATTCACCGATGCATCATTACAAACATACAATTATCATCATTTCACATAAACATACATATTATGTTTATCTTCCAATGCACACCTGCACGATTCTGTTCATTCCACATCAACATATACATATATATATGTTCATTCATCAATGCACAACTACAATGATGACAAATGCAACTCATAGAGACCGACTCTCGACTCTATGCAGATGCAATGCGGTACCGACTCATTTCATCTCAAGTTCAATTGAAGAACTTATTGGAACCATCGCTCGTTACTTAGTGTAACTCCCCGTCGGGCATACGATGTTCACCCATTGCTACCACCTCTAAAAAGGCTTACAATGTTTATGGATTGCTTTCGGTCCTCTTTGTATAAGGCTCACAATCCGATCGCTTTCGGTCCTCTTTGTATAAGGCTCACGATCGTTTGTAATCATCGCTCCCACCTCTCAAAAGGCTTACGACGTTACAACGGGTTCATCTTAGAACCCCACAATGCAAGAATGCACATCATGATGCTTCACATACAACATGACTCATGACACTCTTGACATGCATACATATTCACAACCATGTGAACCATTTCAACATCAATAATCATGCATTGAAAATCAATTCAAACAATGCATTCATCATTAACCACAAATCACAACAACAAGCATATTATCATATGCATTCACACCAATTCACATTAATTACACCAAACGGCAACGAGCATCGCTTTACCACCCAAACGGCAACGAACTCTTTCACAATTAACATGCATTTACATTTAATTTAAACAATGCATTTCATGATGTTTGACATACAATGACTCATGACATTAACATTGTATACTCACACACATCACATGCATCTTCACACATATATGCAACCATAATCATGCATATATATAATCAAATATCACACATTGCATATTCTTGCCCTTAGGCCACAAATCAACAACCACAACAATCATCACATATTCACATTTAACATGCATTATCACTTAATTCAAATAATGCATACATTCACTCAAGATCCACAATTCACAAAGCATTCTCAAATCAAGGGTTCGCTCTACAAACATATCCACAACACATTCATATCATTCATAATTAACATACTTAACATTTTCTACAAAATCACTATTCACAAACAGTCGGCCAAAAGTCGGCTAAAAATATAATTTCTTATCACCATCAATTAGTACATATCAATACCTTCAATTCGATATAAAGAACTCTCAAATCCGATAAACAACGAACAAGTTATGAATATTTCAAACTAACGCAAAAACATAAACCGGACGCCCGACACTACGAAACGGTTCGTAAAAACTGTACCGATTGGACCAAGTTCAGACCCCAAAACTATTTTTCCTAGAAAGAACATCTCGTTAGCTTCCCAACGCTTCGAACGGGGATCAAAACCGACTTACGGTTCAAGAGATATGAATTTCCGAAGTTTCCCCGACAAACCAGATTTTCTGTTTCAGCACAGTATGTATCGATACATAGGCTTTATGTATCGATACATAAAGACCTCATGTATCGATTCATAACTCGCATGTGTCGACACATGCTGTAGTGAAAATGCTATTTTTCCCAATTTTCACAGTATGTATCGATACATAAGGGTTATGTATCGATACATAAACCATTTCGTATCGATACATAGCTGTTATGAATCGATTCATGCTCTGTTTTTCCTCAAAAACCAGATTTTCTCAAAATACACCTTTGCTGTCCCATTTCCAAAATGCCCGGAAACTCGACTAAATCGAACATTTTCACCAAAACAAACATATACTCCCAACCACCAAATACATAAGAACAATTTAGAACACATAAACGAAATTTCTACGACGTTCGATTTTTCGATTAAATTTCAACCTTTCAAAAACCAGAATTTTTAAACTTCACCAAATCGAATAAAAAGCACGCTATACGACGACCTAACCTTCCTCGATACAACTACGTAATTTATTTCGAATTCTAACCGTGAAAACATCGTTTTCTATCAATTTCCTATAATTCGACCTAAACGGAAACAACAACGGAAACATACCGAAAACTAACCGAAACATAACCAAACTTCATGAAACTTCAAACAGCAGCTCACATACATATAACCAACCAACACATGTATTTATACAACTTTCCGACCGTAGAAACATCGGTTTCTATCGATTTCGTCCAATACGACATAAACGGAAACATATGGAAAACCAACCAAAACATTCACACAAAACACATACATAATCATACACAAAGTTATAATAACAATATTTCACACCCTTACCCGATTAAATCGTGTTTGAAAAGTCGGTTGAATCAATTTCTTTCTCTCCAAGTTTTCTCCCTTTTTCTTCTTTTCTTTCTCTTTCCCTTCTTCTTCTCTTTTTCTCTCAAAATTCTGTTTTTCCCTCTTTCTCACCTCTAACTTTCTATTTTAATAAAACAAATATCTAGCCACCCAAAAAGACCAAAATACCCTTACACTCAAATATCTCGCAAACGCTCTCAAAACGCGATAAAACATAATCACGATGAAAAATAATATATTCTCAAATAAAAGTCAAGAATAAAATAATATAATAATAAAAATAATTAAATCGACTTGACTAAATAAATAAGACAAAATCGGGGCGTTACACCCAGCCTGCACGCAGACATCGTCGGAAGACTCCAGCTTCATCCCCTGTTCCTGTTCCTGAGGTGATCACCCAGCACATGAGGGTGGTGACGCCGATGAGGATTTCGATGAGCTGGACGGTTACCCCGGGGGACCGTTTGATATGTCCCTACTCGTGGGGTACTCTGAGCATACTGCCAGATATGTCTGGCTAGGACAGGTAACCTTTCTCGGTATATTTATAGAATTGTATTCGTTGAAAATATGTTCATTTGTAACATTGTTTTATTTGGAAATTTTTAGGAGAAAGATTCACAGAAGTTCTATAACCATGGGGGCAAGGTTATGGACATGCTTGCGGTGCTGCCAGCGGATGAGTGGTTCACGTCTGCACTTGCTACCTCTAGTCTTGAAGGCTTGTCTAGGATTGGATATCCCCAGATCATGTACGGTATGCTGATGACCTTTGTTGAGAGATGGCACCCTGAGACATCCTCATTCCATCTACCGTACGACGAGATCACGATCACACTCGACGACATCTCGTGCCTTTTACATCTACCGATCACGGATACCCTTCTCCATCACGGTAGGATGTCGAAGGGGGATGCGATGGAGATGCTGATTGAGGAGCTTGGGGCTACCCCAGAGGAGGCACTTGCGGAGGTGACGCAGTTGAGAGGCGCACACGTCCGGTTCTCCTTTCTGACATGCAGATTTTAATGCAGCGCTTGCAGAGGCAGGACAGGCAGCAGGTGATCCAGCTGAGGTGGCGATCCACAGGCAGCGTGCCCTGCGATGCTACTACCTTTTTTTGCTTGGCACGCAGGTGTTTGTGGACACCAGCGCCAGTTATGTTGATGTCGTTTACCTCAGGTACCTTTTGGATCCCACAGATATCCATGGGTACAACTGGGGAGCGGCTGCGCTGGCATACACCTATTTCAGGCTCTCAAATGGTTGCCGCTGGGCAGCCAAGACTGTGGCAGGCAGCTGTACGCTATACGTGGTAACAATCTAATATTCTAAGTCATTTTTTCATTTCTTTTCTGTCTATACTCATTATAATGTTTGACACCGATGTTATGTTATCCATTTCAGGCGTGGATATTACAACACTTTCCCAAGATTACTGGTTGGGGGAGTGTCGACGGGTACACTGAGGATATGGCACGTGCTGCTGCATTTCTCCTTCTCAGAGGGAACCAGGCGCCCGACCCCTATAGAGTGTATCTTGATCGGATGGCTGCTGAGGACGTTTTTTATGACGCCTATGCCGATCACCGTGTGACGCACCCGTTCGATGAGGTTTCACTGTTCTCAAGATGGTTGGCATGCAGTTCGACCATTACTGCTCGATACCTGCCGGAGCGCATCTTGCGCCAGTTCGGTTACACCCAGACGATCCCCAGGATACCTCATGAGTTTGCTCCTCTAGGCTTGACCCGCGTGCAGATAGATGAGATATATGCTGACTTTCAGTCCCACTTGGTACCGGAAGAGGCTCGGGTGACCAGAGCGCTAAGAGATTAGAGCGTTGCTGCCGGGTACATTATGTGGTTATGCATCGTCTCACACCCATGCATGGTGCCCACTGCTGAGGGATCACCACCCAGACCTGCTCATCAGGAGATATTAGAAGAGCGACAATCTCAGCTGGACCATACTCAGGATGTCCTACCTCGCTGTCGTGAGATAGAGCAGATAGCGCGGGCGGCCATTACGGACGGTCACCTCCCTGAGGGCTCTGGTGGCAAACGTGTCGTGGATAGGATTATTGAGATTGCTCGGGGGGAGCTTCAGTACCGTAGACATCGAGCCAGGACGGCAGGTCGGGGCAGAGGAGCAGGGGAGCCAGGAGAGATCCTTCGCCATACGCAGTAGTTTTTTTTATGTATTCTTTTTTTATTACATGTATGTACTATATTTTGACAGAGGTTTATTATGTATATATATCATTTTATTTTATATATGGATGTTGTCGAAGTTATATTAAGTTGCGACGATATATTAACATATGTGACCAACCAACAAAACCGATTTTAAAAAAAAATTAAAGTTCTGCTTTTTCCCAGATCTGCATATTTGGAATTTTTTCGGATGTGCATATCCGAAACACATCAACCTTTTTTTAAAAAATTGGTGCGTCTGGATGTGCACATCCGGAATCAGGGGGCAAAAACGGAAATTCAGGTGGTGCCTAAGAAACATGGGTGGTGTATTAAGAAACATCCTTAAATTTAGGCTAGCCTTTAAAAATGGGAACATCAAGATAATTAAAAGGGTAAATTTCAACAGTGAATCAAAGAATCCTAACAAGTATGTTTAGTCTATTATGGTTGATGGATCCTTCAAAAAAAGTGAATTTAGCTGGATTAATAAGTTTGTCTATGATCACACCATACTTGGTGAACAAATGAATAAGATTTCTTACATTATTGATAGTAGTAACCTTGCAAAATGTCATGACATCATGTACATATGACACATGTGAAAGGACTTGGCTGCTGTAACGCCCCGTTTTACTTTAATTATTATTCGTAATTATATTCACATGTTGATATGTATAATTATGTGACTATATGTGTTTTGGTTGCGTTTGGGTTGCCCTTAGTATGGGGTAGTGACCTTAGAATTATAGAGATTAAGGTGTTAGGGTGTGTGTCCAATTATGTAGAACTTAGTGGTGTGGTGAGTAAGGCTAATTAAACTATATTAGATAATAATTAATTAAATATATAATATTAGTTGAATATTATTAATTTAATTAATTAGTTATTATTATTATTATTTTAATAAGAGGAATTAGTAATAATATTATTATTATAATAATAAGAAATAAGGGGAGTTGATATAGAAGTTTTGATCGTGAAAACAAGAGAAGGTTGGGAAGAGGAGAGCTAGGGAAAAAGGGAAGAGAAGAGAGGAGAATCTCCATTGCCAAAGGTTGAAGGTTTGGAAGAACTCTAAGGTAAGGGTGGAGTTCTAATTATCTAAGGGATTGCATGATGAATGGTGGGTAGATCATAACATGTAGGATTGGTGTTTTCTTCTCTATTCTTGTTCTTGATGAAAGATTGTGAAGATTATGAAATTGTGATTGAAATTCATGTTATGTGTTGATGTTGTTGTTGTAATTGTTGTTAGAATAATACATTGATGCAATTGTTGTTGTTGAAATCATATGATTTATGATCCGTATGATGTTGTGGAAGTTGTGGTTGTGTGTGTTCGCGTGTCGGTGATTCTAATAATAGGTAAATTGTGTAATTTGATCATTTGGATTGTGATTTATGTGTTGAAAGTGATTATAAATGATGTTTGTTGATGCATATTGATGTGGTAACTCGAATTATGTGATATGTGATGTTTGGGGATGTTGGAATGGGGTTGAAAAATGAGTTTTCGTAACAGAATAGCAGAGAATTGATTCTGCAGGTCGAGTAACCGGTTACCGTGTGAGACGTAACCGGTTACATAGTGCAAAATTGGGTTTTTTGGGCATTTTTCAACTGACTAACCGGTTACGCTGTGGGTGTTAACAGGTTACCACTGAACGTGATAGTTTTTGTAAATTTTCAAAAATTCATAACTTTCAAACCCTGAGTCCGTTTTGGGTGCCGTTCGAAGTGTTGGAAAGCTAGCGCGATATTCTTCTCAATAAAAATAATTTTGTTGGAAGTAGGTGAATTAATTAATGCGTGGTTGTGTAAAATGGCATGTATTTTTGTGTTGTGTTGCTTATGAGGTGTATTAACAATGCAATTCCATACGGTGTGTTATGTTCACTTAAATGTCGAGTTCATATACTATTTATACGATGAAGAGTGGCTGTAATTGGGGTTGTGTTAAGGTAGAGATGTTTGTATGTTGGTTATAATGATTTGTTAAACTCAATTATGTGCTGTGATGACATGCTTGGTGAAATATGATACCATGATGTTGTGTTGTTGTGATGTCGTGTTATCGTTATGGATTATAACATGATGCGTTGGATAATATGCATGTTGTTGTTGTGGATTGCAATGTTTGCATGTTTGAACAGATGTATAATGTATGTTGGACAATTGTGAGGTAATGTATTGGTGATATGCTAGTCTTATGCATTATGTCGTTGTTGTATGTTGTTGCTGAGTGCAATAGTTGTTGCTTATGATGTGGTATGATGATGTTCTTGAGTTGTTATGGCATGTTGCATAAGTGTGGGATAAGCCGTGTGCCCATGTGGGGTGTGAGCGTCTTATCTGAATTCTTTAAAATAGAATCATGTTGATGTCGTTGTTGCTGTTGAAGTAATCGTGTGCCCATGTGGGGTGTGAGCGATTACGGGTGATTGTGTGCCCATGTGGGGTGTGAGCGATCACGAATGATGTGTGCCCATGTGGGGTGTGAGCGACTATTATGAGGTCCCGACGGGGATTATGACCATGAAACAGGGGTCGAATTGGTACCACATGTATTGAGTCGAGTTGTGGGTCTCATTGCATAATATGTTGTTGGCATCTGTCGTTGTGCGAGAATGGTGTAGTAGCATGTCTGGTGTTGTTTTTATATGTTATACTTGTATGGTGAATGTTGAAGTTGTATGCTAGATGTTGTTGTTGATGTGTGGACTGGGTGATGTGCATGTGATAATCTGTTGCTTACTTTTTATCATGTTTTCTTTTATATAATTATGACATCTCACCCCTTTTGTTTAAATGTTGCCTCCATGTGGGTAACGTGCAGATAATCCGCTGTAGGAGCTCCTTTGTGAGTAGAAGATGAAGTCTTCCATTTATTCTATTAGTGTGGTGTCCGCTCTGATATGTAACATTAGGGTCTTGGAACGCTATGTTTTTCTTAGGCTATGTTTGCTTGAGATTTTAAATATCTCTTAATTTTAGTTATTTATTTAATTGACAATTATGCTTATGTTGTAATGAAGAATTTCTGAGGTTTCCGCTGTTTTAAATAAAAATGAAGTTAGAAATCTTTTACCAGTATCATTATGGTTAAATAATATAAAAAGTGATGTGTTGCATATCAATTATATGAGTAGGTGTTTGATGAAAGTAGCATCCTAAATGTCTGATATTTTATTTTACCCTGATTTTATTTATATTACGCGGGGGATTATTTAGGGTGTTACATAGTGGTATCAGAGCAGGTCAGTCCGTCTGGCCAGGTTGTTTAATTGTGTTGTTCCCCAGTATGCAACATGTGTGTGAAAACACTGTCGGTGCTTGTTTTGTTTTCCATTTGCAGGTTGGGAATGAAACAAGTGGGGGAGAGGCGTCTGCTTCTCTTGGATATTCCAGCTGTCGAGAGGTTGGATATCGTGTTGCTGCAAGAGAGAGTGTTGTGTTGGACTGTTCAACTATTTTGAGAATGGTGTGATCCTTGAGGGAAGACGGTCAGGTGTTCTCGTTTTTTTTTCGCTTCCTTGTGAGAGGGAAGGTAATGTTTTGGGTGGGGATGGGCCAGTGATGTGTAGAGTATTCTGACGTGTTCCCTAAGGATAGACACAGTTGTCTTTAGTTGGAACGAGATGATGTGGTTCTTGAGACGGATTAGTAGGAGTTAAACTATGTGTTTACCAATCGTTTGGATGATGGTGTAGTGTATCGTTGAATGATATTATAGCTTGGTAAGGATGGTTTATGCCCCATCATGATTGTCGGCTGTCTATTAACAAATTGAGGAACTGATCACCCTTAATCTCTTGTTGATAGTAGACGGGATCGTGTTGGATGGGATAGACGTATCTTGTCGGCTCAGATGTTGTGTACAGTGGATTGTTTGTAGTTAAGCCAAGTGTTTGCAGATTGTTTTGATGAGTCGATGCAGATTCTTATATCTGAAGATGAGACGGATTCGAGGTTTTGTATGTCGTTCAAGTTGGGGTGTCTCTGAGAGAGAATAATCTGGTATTGTTGATGGGTGCTTCTCATAGAGTAGAGGGTGAACTTAAATTTGACGAAGGTGAAGAGTTAAGGTTTATATCTGCTAAGTAAGTAGAAGAACTCTTAGGAGATAAGGCTTCGATGTTTGCCATGATTGCAATGATGGTGTTCTGGTAATTGGCAGTAAAGTCACAACGATGAACTGCCAGTTGTGCGTGAGTTCCAGATGTGTTTCCAGGGGACATATCGGATGTACCGCTAGAAAGAGAGGTGGAATTCTCTATTGGTCTAGTCCCTGGTACTAGATGTTTCTATGGCACCATACAGGATGTCGATGTTAGAATTAGTAGAACTGATAGAGCAGTTAGAAGATTTACTGGATAGGAGAATTGTGAGACCAATGGTGTCGCCTTGGAGAGTTTCAGTATTGTTATTAAAGAAAGGGATGATAGCATGAGGTTGCGTGTTAATCGGTGAGTAGTATGGGAACTCATAGTTGTGTTTTGGATAACTTGAGTTTGAATTGTGACGAATCACGAATGATTTGAAGTTCCTAGATGGTATCACTTTTGTTATGGGTTGAGGTCTCGTGTAAGCAGAAACCTTGAGTGAGTCGGAACCTCGTATGAAGGATTGATATGGGATGTGGTAACCAGAACCAGAGGTTGTTAAGCTATTTTGGATAAATTGTTTCGAGCTCAGAATGGATTTTGAAGGTTGTATATGTTATGGTTGTAGTAGTATAACTCCTACATCTCTATCATTTGGAGAGTGACGAATATATACTAAACTGCTGTATGTTGAAAGGGAGGTTATTCTACTAACGGGCACAAGTGAGATTCTTATACCGTTTTATTGGTAGGCACTCCAGTGGATAAGTGTGTTTTTATGCAGATTAATAACTCTCCAAAGTGCTTAAGAATAAGTGTCGGGTTTCAAGAATAGAGGACTTGATGAATCAATTGGTGAGTGCGCGTGTGTTTAGCACAAATTGACTTGAGGTCGGGTTATCATTAAATCCGAGTGAAGAATAAGAATGTTAAGAAAATGGCCTTTAGAACTCAGTATGGGCATTGCGAATATATGATGATGTTGTTCGGAGATTGTAATGCACCCAGGAAGTGTATGGGGAATATGAATCGTATTTTCCTTACTTAATTGGATAAGTTCGAAGTGGTGTTCGTTGGGGATAGTCTGACCTATTATAAAACCAGAAGAAGAGCGTGTAGAGTATTTGAGAATTGAGTTACAAGTATTTAAAGGGATAAAGTTTTATGCTAAGTTATTGAAGTGTGATTTTTGGTTGGTAGATGTGAGTTTCTGAGTTATGTTATTTCAGATGAGGGCATTGTTGTGGATCCATCCAAAGTAGATGTAGTTCTACAATGAGGAAGCTCCGAAGTTGGTTAAGATGATTAGAATATTTTTGGACTTGGCTGGTTATTACCGTAGGTTTATTGAAGGCCTTTCGAATTTGGCACTTCCATTGACTCAGTTAACTTGCATGGGTAAAGCGGTTGTGTGGGATGTTCATAGTAAGAAGAGTTTCATTAAGCTGAAGAAGAGATTAACTACATCTCTAATTTGATTATACCTGAACCGAATGAACCATTTGTGGTATATTGCGATGCTTCTTGATGGCTTAAGTGGTGTGTTGATGCAAGATGGTAAGTTTGTGACTTATGATTCACGGCAACTGAGGGTTCATGAGAGGAACTATCCTACTAATGATTTGGAATTAGCTGTGGTGGTATTTGTGTTGAAGATTTAGAGGCATTATCTTTATGGTTCCAGATTTGAGGTGTATAGTGATCATAAGAGTTTGAGATATCTGTTTGATTAGAAGGAATTGAATATGGGGCAAAGAAGATGGATAGAATTCTTGAATGAGTATGACTTTGACTTGAACTATCATTCTGATAAAGCTAATGTCGTAGTTGTTGCTTTGAGTCGGAAGTATTTGCTTATGTCCGCTATGATGGTTAGAGAGTTAGAATTGAGTTAGCAGTTCAGAGACTTGTGCCTGGTGTGTGTGCTAACATAGTAGAGTGTGAGGTTGAGTATATTAAAAGTGAACAATGATTTTCTGGTGAATATTAGAGAGAGTCAGAAGTTGGATATGAAATTGGTAGGTTTGTTAGTTGCGATTAATCAAAGTACGCAACAGAAGCGTGATGTAGCGCAGTTCGTATATGCGTGCGTGACTTTTCAAAGGTTGAACGTTAGAACCTGTAGGAATGATGAGACCATTGGACGTTCCAGAATGGAAGAGATATTGTGAAAGGTTTAAATATTAATCATGTACTACTATATAGATGGATGTATTAGTTACGTGTTTGATTGGTGAATCGTAGAAATTGTTGTCTTGATGTTGTGTGACAACGAGGTTGGTATTATGGTTATGTTGATGTGGTTAAGACGATGTTGTGTCATGGAGCTTTGTGTTCTTATCTTTGTTGTCGCCTCGTGTCCTATGGTGATGGTAACGATCGTGTTGTATTCCGGTTCAAGAGTGAACTTGGGTGTTCGTAACTCGGTTATTCCTTGCGTCTTGAGTTTGTCGTTGAGTGCATTGCGTGAGCATTCCATCTTGTCGTTGTTGTTGTCTTTGATGACGTGGTTTGTTGTTTTGTGTTATTCGTGGTGTTGCCTTTCATGACTTAGGAGTGGGATAGCAGGATGCGTGAGGCGTATCCTGAGTTGTTCGTATCAGGTAAATTTTCGAGGAGGAAAATATTCTAAGTGGGGGAGAGTTGTAACGCCTCGTTTTACTTTAATTATTATTCGTAATTATATTTATATGTTGATATCTATAATTATGTGACTATGTGTGTTTTGGTTGCGTTTGGATTGCCCTTAGTATGGGGTTGTGACCTTAGAATTATAGAGATTAAGGTGTTGGGTGTGTGTATCCAATTATGTAAAACTTGGTGGTGTGGTGAGTAAGGCTAATTAAACTATATTAGATAATAATTAATTAAATATATAATATTAGTTGAATATTATTAATTTAATTAATTAGTTATTATTATTATTATTATTTTAATAAGAGGAATTAGTAATAATAATATTATTATAATAATAAGAAATAAGGGGAGTTGAGATATAGAAGTTCTGATCGTGAAAACAAGAGAAGGTTGGGAAGAGGAGAGCTAGGGTAACAGGGAAGAGAAGAGAGAAGAATCTCCATTGCCAAAGGTTGAAGGTTTGGAAGAACTCTAAGGTAAGGGTGAGGTTCTAATTATCTAAGGGATTGCATGATGAATGGTGGGTAGATCATAACATGTAGGATTGATATTTTCTTCTCTATTCTTGTTCTTGATGAAAGATTGTGAAGATTATGAAATTGTGATTGAAATTCATGTTATGTGTTGATGTTGTTGTTGTAATTGTTGTTAGAATAATACATTGATGCAATTGTTGTTGTTGAAATCATATGATTTATGATCTGTATGATGTTGTGGAAGTTGTGGTTGTGTGTGTTCGCGTGTTGGTGATTCTAATAATAGGTAAATTGTGTAATTTGATCATTTGTATTGTGATTTCTGTGTTGAAAGTGATTATAAATGATGTTTGTTGATGCATATTGATGTGGTAACTCGAATTATGTGATATGTGATGTTTGTGGATGTTGGAATGTGGTTGAAAAATGAGTTTTCGTAACAGAATAGCAGAGAATTGATTCTGCAGGTCGAGTAACCGGTTACCGTGTGGGACGTAACCGGTTACATAGTGTAAAATTTGGTTTTTTGGGCATTTTTCAACTGAGTAACCGGTTACGCTGTGGGTGTTAACCGGTTACCATTGAACGTGACAGTTTTTGTAAATTTTCAAAAATTCATAACTTTCAAACCGTGAGTCTGTTTTGGGTGCCGTTCGAAGCGTTGGAAAGCTAGCGCGATATTCTTCTCAATAAAAATAATTTTGTCGGGAGTAGGTGAATTAATTAATGCGTGGTTGTGTAAAATGGCATGTACTTTTGTGTTGTGTTGCTTATGAGGTGTATTAACAATGCATTTCCATACGGTGTGCTATGTTCACTTAAATGTCGAGTTCGTATACTATTTATATGATGAAGAGTGGTTGTAATTGGGGTTGTGTTAAGGTAGAGATGTTTGTATGTTGGTTATAATGATTTGTTAAACTCAATTATGTGTTGCGATGACATGCTTGGTGAAATATGATACCATGATGTTGTGTTGTTGTGATGTCGTGTTATCGTTATGGATTATAACATGATGCGTTGGATAATATGCATGTTGTTGTTGTTGTGGATTGCAATGTTTGCATGTTTGAACAGATGTATAATGTATGTTGGACAATTGTGAGGTAATGTATTGGTGATATGTTAGTCTTATGCATTCCGTCGTTGTTGTATATTGTTGTTGAGTGCAATAGTTGTTGCTTATGATGTGGTATGATGATGTTGTTGAGTTGTTATGGCATGTTGCATAAGTGTGGGATAAGCCGTGTGCCCATGTGGGGTGTGAGCGTCTTATCCGAATTCTTTAAAATAGAATCATGTTGATGTCGTTGTTGCTGTTGAAGTAATCATGTGCCCATGTGGGGTGTGAGCGATTACGGGTGATCGTGTGCCCATGTGGGGTGTGAGCGACTATTATGAGGTCCCGACGGGGATTATGACCATGAAACAGGGGTCAAATTGTACCACATGCATTGAGTCGAGTTATGGGTCTCATTGCATAGTATATTGTTGGCATCTGTCGTTGTACGAGAATGGTGTAGTAGCATGTTGGGTGTTGTTTTTATATGTTATACTTGTATGGTGAATGTTGAAGTTGTATGCTAGATGTTGTTGTTGATGTGTGGACTGGGTGATGTGCATGTGATAATCTGTTGCTTACTTTTTATCATGTTTTCTTTTATATAATTATGACATCTCACCCCTTCGGTTTGAGTGTTCCCTCCATGTGGGTAACGTGCAGATAATCCGCTGTAGGAGCTCCTTTGTGAGTAGAAGATGAAGTCTTCCATTTATTCTATTAGTGTGGTGTCCGCTCTGATATGTAACACTGGGGTCTTGGAACACTATGTTTTTCTTAGGCTATGTTTGCTTGAGATTTTAGATATCTCTTAATTTTAGTTATTTATTTAATTGACAATTATGCTTATGTTGTAATGAAGAATTTCTGAGGTTTCCGTTGTTTTAAATAAAAATGAAGTTAGAAATCTTTTACCAATATCATTGTGGTTAAATAATATAAAAAGTGATGTGTTGCATATCAATTATATAAGCAGGTGTTTGATGAAAGTAGCATCCTAAACGTCTGATATTTTATTTTACCCTGATTTTATTTATATTACGCGGGGGATTATTTAGGGTGTTACAACTGCCACTAGTGTTATTAATTAGATTTAACTTTCTCTCATTAACCAATAGTGTAATACATCTTTTGAAGACATCTTTAGAAAGAAAAAAATATTTTAGAGGAAACAATAGATCACCTGACTAACACCCTATTTGCATGGTAAAAACTTTCGTTCTTTCCATTAACACAAATAAAGAGTCAGTCAAATTGAAGAGTAATATTAATCCAAGAACAAAAAGTATGATTGAAGCCAAATATTTGAAGAACTTCAAGAAAAAAGTTCCATTCAACAATATCAAATACCTTTCTAATATAAATCGTAAGGTTCATATTTCCTCCAAAGTATTCATGTTGCATAACATTGATAAAGCTAAGCAAAATGCAATCAAATATTTGCCTATGATAGATGAAACCCATTTGTTGAGGTGAAAAGATAAAGGGGGCAATAGTCAACCTATCATAAATTATTTCTAATAATCTTATGTGATGGCTCTTGGCATAATCTGTGGGGAATAAAGGCGATTTTAAAGGGTTTTGAAATAATTTATGGGCTTCAAATCAACACATGGAAAAGCAGGCTATATGGTATTTGTGTTGAAGAATCGTTCATGGAGGCGGCATCACAGTTTTTGGCGTGCAAGAAAGATGGTTTCCCATTCAGATTTCTTGGATTGACTATTGGAGGTAATCACAGAAGGTGTGAGTTTTGGAATCCGATAATCTCATGTATTAAAGCAAGATTGTCGTCTTGGAAGGGTAGGAACTTATCTATTGGTGGGAGAATATCATTGATAAACTCAGTACTGATAAACTTGCCTATTCACTATCTTGCATTTTTCAAGGCTCCTGCCAAGGTTATCAAAATTATTAGATCCATTCAAAGGAAGTTTCTTTGGACAGGTTTATCTGAAAGTCAAGGCATCTCGTGAGTTAGTTGGAAAAAGATTTGTTTACCTCGTGATTGCGGTGGCCTTGGTATTAAAGATGTAGATCTGTTCAACAAGTCTTTGATTACTAAATGGTTATGGAGAATTTTGTGTGATAACTCAGCGATTTGGTCGGGTATTATCAGATTCCGTTATGGCAAGATTTGTCATAGGTTGTGTCGCGGCCGGCAAAAATATTCGAGTCGCCATCATATTTTTTAAGAGGAAAATAAATGATAAACCTAGAATCCTAATCCTAAGGGTAGAGATTTCTAAGGTTCGGGAGTCGGTTAAATGAGGGGAAGGTGTTAGGCACCCCTCACTTCCATTGTACTCAATGGGATCCTCCTTAGATTTTAGGGTATGTTTGTTTGTTGTCTTTCTACTTATTTATTTACAAAAAGAATCCTAAGTTTTTTTATTGTTATACTCGCTAGGGTTTACAACCCTATGCCTACGTACCTTCAATTTTGAAGGATCAGAGTAACCGTAGTTCACCTCCCTTATTCCTACCCCCTAATCCTATTCCAAAACCTTATCCACTATTTATACTCCTGGATAAAGAGTTCTATCACCAAATCTATTATTTATACTCCTAGATAAGGAGTTCTATCCTTTAATCTATTATTTATACTCCTAGATAAGGAGTTCTATCCCCTTAAATCCCTATCCATTATTTATACTCTCGGATGGAGAGTTCTATCCCTTAAAAATGCCCTTATCCATTGTTTATACTCTCGGATGAAGAGTTTTATCCCTTAATCCCTTATCTCTTGTTTATACTCTCGGATGGAGAGTTTTATCCCAAATCCTAATCCATTTATTTATACTCTCGGATATCAAGAGTTTTATCCCAAAAAAATCCTTATCCATTATTTATGCTCTCAGAAAAAGAGTTATATCCCAAAATTCTGATTCCTTGCCCTATATTTATACTCTTGGAACCTAAGAGTTTTAATCCCAAAATCCTAATCCATGGCCCTATATTTATACTCTTGGAACTTAAGAGTCTAATCCCAAAACTGTATCCCAATTATATCCATAATATTTTATCCCAAAATGTTTCTTAGAATTTTGTCCCTTAATTTTTATCCCTTAGAGTTTATCCCTTAAATTATCCCTTATAAATTATCCCTTAATAATGTTAAATTATATCCTTAAATTATTCCATAAATTATTCTATATTTCGTAATTTAATATCCCATAAATACCCTTATATATTTCATTCCTATTTATATTAACCCAATTAAAAATTAATCCCTAATTTTAATACCTATTCATTCCAAAATTAGTCCTTAATCCTAATTGTAATTTAATTCCATATTAATCATAAATTCATTATCTTAAATTTTTTTATGTTAATTAATCCCTAAGTATTATAATCAAACAAACTAAATTATCCTAATTAATTAATATTAACTCATTAATATATATTTTTGCATTCTTTTTATGATGTTAATTATAAGGGAAAAATCTAATTATTAATTATCCTAATTATATTTTGCTAATCCTAATGAGATTAACCCTATCCTAAAACGTTTAATTATATATTTTATTTACTTTGTTAAGAGAAAATGTTATAATGGACTAATTAATAATTATCTTTATTAAACCAAATTGACCCTAACCTTATCCTAAAGTTAATCTCGATATTATCCTAATTAATCCTAATTAACTAATCATTTAAATATTTAATTAATTAATAGTAATTATTTGTTTTTTTTCAAAACAAAAATGTATTGTCTCTTGCTATTATTGAAAACCAAAGCTCAAAAGGCAAATGTGTTATTTCGTATTTCTAATGACATGTACTTCCACTTTTTCTATTGTTTCCTAAATCACCTAAACGAGTGGCCCACGTGATGAACTGAGAGCTCTCAATCAACTGAGAAATATTTTATCACTATTTTAAATAGTCATTAGCAGCAATATAAGCAATTTTAAGCAATCAATCTACTTCCAAAATAAACTATTCATGGGATCCATAAGTTATTGTTGTGAAGGATGCTGCTGCTATTGGTGGTGATGACGATGAGGAATCTTAAAGCCCATCCCAATATTTCAAACACATTAAATAATAATAACAAATTAATTAAAAAAAACAAAGAAAATGTTGATGGAGAATTTCCATATCTCTCACGTGTGGCAAGCAGTAATGCATCATCTCATATCTTACATATAAGAACTTGAATGGCTAGGGAAAAGACCAGGATGCCCTTCTGCTTCCCCACCCTTCCACCTGTACTCCTGCTTCTCCTCCACGTGGTGTTTCTTGACGTGGCTGCTTCTGAGCATTTGGTCTTTTGGAAATTCTGCAAATTTCTCAACTTCCTTCTATGCCTCTTCATACTAACTCTTCTAAATATCTTACCATGCCATGCTGCATTTAATGCTCCACTGTTTATATCTCATTTCCCAATTTCCTCTCTCTTATCCGTTGCATTCTGGCTTTATCGTTCTTCTTATTCTTCATTGTTCTCTTATTCCAATACAGCACCTATTCCCTCTTTCGTTCTCTGCTTTAATACCATTTCGTATTTTCGGCTCCAATGGCGCGTCCTTTCACATGTTTGGGTGACGTTAACGATACGAAGGACCTTTGGAAGGTGGCAGTTTGTGGTCCGTCGTCACCAATAGAAAACGCCACTTTGAAATGCTTGCGGTTGATGATACTGTGAGTTTGTTTCTTTTAGTGTTATGTTGTTATTTTCTGTTTTTATATTATAGTTTGTAGCTTGACTTTTACAGCCATGTTTGTTGTTTGGGTGGTGTATGTTGTTCTTGATTATGAAATGCTTGTGGTTGATGATGCTGTGAGTTTGTTTCTTTTAGTGTTATGTTGTTATTTTCTGTTTTTATATTATAGTTTGTAGCTTGACTTTTACAGCCATGTTTGTTGTTTGGGCGGTGTATGTTGTTCTTGATTATGTTGTTAGTACCTCTTTTGACATTATTTACTGTTTTTACATTTGTAAGGGTGGTGACATGCATATGGTTGTGCCAGCGGTGGTGGAAAAGGCTTTTGGTTCCATCATGGAGGTTGGCACTACATACAGTATATCAAATTTCTAGGTTGTGCAAATAATTTGGTATTCAAGCCTTCGTCACACCGGTTTATGGCCAAATTTACCGGTGGAACCTCTGTTGCCGATGTTGGGAAGCATAATATACCGGCGGTGCCGCTTTCCCTTACCATTTTTGGTGATATCATTACTGACAACTTCAAAAAGGATATGCTGATAAGTTATAATGTTTCTTTTGACTCACGTCATTATTTATCTACTGTCCTGTTTGTTATATCCCTGTTTATTGTTTGTTTCGGTCGCAGATATTGTTGGTATGGTGGAAAGTATAGGTTTCACCCAAAACCATGGTGGAGGAAGGAAACAGCTGATTAATTTGATGCTCAGGGATAATGCGTGGGTTTTGTTGTATATTATTTATGCCCCGGTTCTTTCCTGTATTTGTCGCTGGTGTTAAATTTTCCCTGGATTTGCAGGAACAATGTGATTAACTGTACTTTGTGGGAGGCATATGTGGATCAATTTATGAAATTCCACAAGGAACATGTTGGTCAATCTGGACCAACCGTTATTCTCCTGCAATATGCTAAAGTCAAGGAACAAGGTTATTAATGTTATTGTCGTCTTGGCATACTGGTTTAAAATTGTTTTCTTAACTTGGATCTTATGTGTTTTGAGTGCATCTGATGTAGGGAAATACCCTCTATTCGTTTCCAATACATTTAATGTCACTGCATTATTGATTAATGCTGATGTTTCACCAATCAACGACTTTATTAAAAGGTTGTATGTATGTTGCATCTTTAAATTCTGTGCTTTTCTGTTTATGTTGAGTTTTAAACAAAAAAATTGTGTTGCAACTCAGCATTCCTGGTGCGTCTGTTGTTACACTCTCCGAAGGCACATCTTCCCATTATTCGCAGAACACGGGTGGTTCACCGCCAACTCCCTTTGAAAAAATCGTCTCAAAGGCAATTGTGCTTCCTCTTGATGAAAACTGTAAACTTTCAAAGGTATGTTGTGTCTCTGCTTCTAAATATAAATGATCTTGATAGTTTGTTTATGGTTTTTCTTTTATTACATAGGTTACCTTCTGTGCAACTGTTGCGACAACGACAAAAATTCTTGCCTCACAGCATGGATGGTATTATCATGCATGCCATGAGTGTCCAAAAGTTTCTCGTGGGGATGGCCCGCCTTTTATATGTGAGGCTGGACATATTACAGAGACTGAGATTTTAAGGTGTTGTTAGCTTAAAGTTTTTTGGATTACGACATGTCTCAATCATTAAATTTATAATTAACTTTTTATGCTGTTTATTGTGTTTGTCAGGTTCAAGATTGAGATAGAGGTTATTTATTCTAAGAGGCGTTGTAAATTTGTTTTCTGGGATAGAGAATACAATCAACTATTGGGGGTCTCAGCTATTCAAATGCGTGATTCGCTTGCGAAGGTGTAATTTTCTATTTATATTTATATTTCATTCTGAATAACACGTCTTAGGTTCTTCTGTCGGTCCTGATTCAGAGGAAAAAATGCAGAAAAGAATCACCAATCCTCTGGAGTTCCCATTAGGACTCGATGCAATGTTGGAATTGGAGATGGCTTTTAGAGTTAAGTGGCAGCCTGAATGGGAAAATTGCTCTGTTGTTATGCTTCTTAGAGATGAAGCTGCTGTCAAACAGCTCAAGGCTCCGTGGGAGATAACTCAGGTATACCTCATTGTAGTTGACTCTAAATGTTCTGTTTGCCTTTGTTAAACAAATTTTTATTTTTCTCTTTATTATGTGCAAGACAACAACATCTGACCAAACCACGGCACCTCATCCGCATGCCATGTCGCAGCTATCTACAAATTCTTCCCCAGCAGCTACATCGCATCTGTCACAGGTTTGGTGTCTTTCTATCTGCGTCGTTAGATGTTTTTTATTGTGGCCTTTACAGTTTCTTTCTTTTTTCGCACTTATATTCGTTCAACTGTGTAGAGCGCAGACAGGTTTGAAAAGGTCAACGCCTCGGGTGTCGACACCTCGGGTGTGCCTGTGGTATGTATATCAACAAACCAGCAAATTGTTATTGCACCGACGTGTGATGCTGAACCTGTTACGCCAACTTCAAAGAGAAAGAATGGAGATTTGGTTGATGACCTTAAGTTCGGTTCGCTGCATGCGGTATGCATGCTAATTAGCACACAGAATTTCAGTATGAACCTATTTTCATTTCTTCTCTAATTTTTTCCCCCGGTCAGGATGTGGAGATCCAATCTGTTTATGACACTGAACCCAAATTCCCGATTTCAAAGATGAAGAATGTTGAGTCTCTTAATGAGGTTCGATGCAATTGTTTAGATGATTCGGTTCCGCCGATTTGTTACAAACTTATTGCCACTCACCTTTCTATTGTTTTAACCATTTTTTGGGGTGACAGGAAATAGAGGTTGCATCTAGGTGTGACGATGAACCTGTTACGCCAACTTCAAAGAGGGGGATCGCATATTGTATTGATGACATAAACTTCAGTTCGGTGGATGCCCCTAATGTGCATGTGGTATACATGACAATTAGACCACTCAATTTGATTATGAACTTATTTTCAACTACATTTTTATTTCATCTCAATTTTTTTATCGTGCAAGATTGTCGAGGTTCAACCTGTCTGTGCTGCTGGACCCAAAATCGAAATTTCAAAGATGAAAAACCCTGCTCCTGTTGATGAGGTCGGATCTGATTCGTTGGATGATTCTGCCATGTCTCTGGTATGCATATCAACTATCGTGTTCAAATGTATTACAAAGTGAAACCTGGTCTATTCCTGTTTTTATTTATATAGTTTAACCGTTAACCTGTCCTGCCAATTTCAGAGTGATGATGCAGATCCTGTGGATGATGGTGACTCTGATTCCTTAGAGGACCCAGGCATAGATATGGTATGTATATATAGTGTGTGACTAAATTACACAAATACTTAAGCCCACGATGGTTTCTTTTGTGTTAACACTTTTTCTGTGTTTCCAAGACATGGAAATTACATCCATTTGTGAACCTGAACCTGTCGCACAAACTTCAAAGAGGCAGCCTGCCTGTGATTTTACCAAAACTCACAAGAAACTCAAGAAGATTATTAAGTTGGAGAAGCTGGACTAGATGTTTGTTTTCGTTTCGCTATTATAATGTTGTATTTTGGTATTGTAGTTATCTTGGATGCTACATGTAAATTACAGAAAATGTAATTCTCTCTGCCTACAACACTTAATGTATCATATTGTATGTCATGTTTTTATGTCTTCCAAGATCTTGTGTTAACCCTTTTATACATGATGTTTTGTGATATAACTCTTTCTGTGTTAACAGGTTCACCTTTACAAAATTCCCAACAGAGTGGCAACTAAATCATGTTGTAGACTGTTCAATCAAACATGTTTGCATCCAATATTTTGATTGTTTCTTGTCATATATACTTTTATTTTTTATTTTCAATCATCAGCTATCATAGCCAGGTTGTTGCCAACTTTATAATAAAAAGGTTGATAATTTAGTTTTGAAATCACAATTTCACTAACAGCCAGCGAAAAACACGCATTCCTTGAAAATCAATACATCTTAACCATTCATATAAAAGATAGCGGTGAATTAAACACTTAACTACTAATTACAAACTGAAATTCTGGTATCAGATATGTGATGTTAAGTGAGATGTCACAACATCAATATCTGTTGTATGAACAAGACAGTAAAAGAACAGCACTTAAAAGCAATAAATAAACACGAAGAATTGTTCACCCAGTTCGGTCTAACAACCTACGTCAGGGGGCTACCAAGCCAGGAAGGAAGTCCATTATTAGTAGTATCAATTCATAGACTCTACAGCCAACACACTAGTTGACAATCTACTCACTTAATCACTACTCAATGACACTTCTATTTAAGACACTCTCAGATAAGAGACACCTCTCACTCCCCCTCAATCACAGCAGTGATAACAACATACAATAAAGAAAGTAGAAGACACACTTCAACGACAATACATTGATCTTGCTTAAAAGCTTCAACCAAGAACAATACACTCGTGCTTAAAAGCTTTGAGTGGACAAACTACAACTCAACTAAATCAGTCCAATTCAAACATCAAAATAGATGAATGAATGGCTCACAAACAACAGACGAAAACACAAACCCTAACATTTGACACTCAGTTTTTTTTCTCTAGTCTTCGTCCCTCCAAGTAGGGTTGATACGTCTTTAAATAGAAACATATTCTTGGGCTTGGACTCTGTGAAAAACTTAGATTTGATGCACAATAAAAACATATTTTATCTCCAAATCTTTTCGCCCTCATTACTACAAAAAAGCTATTTAATAGCGTTTTTTTTTTGCTTTTTGATAGCGCTTAAAAGCGCTATTAACCAGCCTGCTATTGTAAATATTTTTTTTATAGCACTTTAAAAGCGCTATTATAGTACTGATAATTAATAGCGATTTTCCAAAAGCGCTATTATAGTACCAGTATTTAATAGCGTTTTTTTTAAAAGTGCTACAGAAGTATATATTTTGCTTTGATTTTGATAGCACTTTTAAACAAAGCGCTACTATAAGGGACATGTTAGATAGCGTTTTTCCATAAAAGTGCTATTATAGTATGTTTATTAATAGCACTCTCTCTTCAAAACGCTATTGTAGTACAGTTTTTTTTTTTTTTTTTTTACACAAAATCATACTTTTGGTATATATATATATATATATATATATATATATATATATATATATAACATTTGTATTTTATGACATTAAAATTCATAAAAAATAATGATTAACCAAGTAAAATATTTGAAAATGAAATAGAACCAACTATAATTGAGAACAAATGTGATACCATATATATGGAAAAGCCGAAGGAATTGTATCTATGTATATTGATCAATATACACTACATAATAGTGGTAAATGATAACAAACTAACTAACAAACCATATTCAACATTGATCTCAATGAAATTAAGCTAAAACTTTTGCCACTAGTTATTAATTTGGCTAAGAGTACTTCAAACCAAATTCTAAACAAAACGTACAACCACTTAGCTAGACATATTCTCTAAACTAAAGAAAAACATCTAAAAAAACAAAACGACAATAAAACAACATCAAGTAGTAACCACTTCGCGAACCAAAGCACTGCTACACCCAGAGATATAATCAATTTGCTAGTTAGCTAGGCAAAATAACTGCTTCTTGTTTTCCTGTATCATAGAAAAAATATTGATTATGTATTGTACAATAATAATCAGAAAACCGAAACCTGAAAGCAAAATTTTCCCTTCTATTTTCAACTCAATATTTCTACGAAAATAACGCAATCATTATTCTCAAAATACAAACATTAAACAAACAAATAACGAGAAACTATGGTCAACCAATTTGTGTTAACCAAAAATTTAATTAGAACTATTTTTGTTATTTACAAGAATCTGATTTATATTATTAAAAAAAAGAGTTTATCCATCATTTGCACTAGCAAAGAAAAGAAAAAAGTCACAACACTGCACCTCTAGACAACATCTTTAATTAGAAGAATCATAAGGTGCCAATTTGATCATGAACCATGCTCTCTACACACAGATCCATTACCAAGAGCTACTAGACATGACATACACACAGACAATATGGCCAAAACAGAATCAGTCTAAATGCTTAATTAATAAATCAAAACATCGAGTATAAATCATACCTCTCACATACAGATAAGCAACACAATCAATGATTGAATTTTTGACGGAAGCCAACTCCGCCAAGGCATAAAACCAGACCCATATTCTCCATGCATTTATGAAAGGTTTACCTGCCAGTGTCTTGAGAAGAATTTAAAATTCCATTAGAATATTCTTACAAATCAATTTCAAACAGCAACCTCTCAATTCAGCAACATAATAAATCATTGTTATCATTACAAACTATCAAGCCAATTATGCAAAACTTACTGTATGTATAAACCGCTAGAGATTTTTTTTTTAAGTATTCAAAGATACAGACATATTACTCAAAAACAATAACTAAAAGTTCAACAAAATAAATGATACCTTTACTCAAAAACACTTCAATACTAATCAATGAATGAAAAATCAAAAGATTCCACAATTTTATTGTTCTCTAGTTTACTATTGCATCTATATGAACTAACATAGGATTGAATCTCTAATCAAATAAATAGAATATTGAAATAGCTAACAAAAATAGCAATGCAGACTAAGTTTCACAGTAGCCTTTGAATATTTTTATCAAAGAAGCTAGCTTTGAACAAGTGAGTCGTAGAATGCACGAGGATCTTGCTTGCTACAAGCCCAATACAAAGATAACAACTCAACTAGAGCTACACCCAAATGCAAAGTTGAAAAGTTGTTATTGGTTTCAGCAAAAAATATAAATAAACCCATAGAACACCAAAACAAAGGCACTAGTACCAGAACATTCAATCAAAGGTAGTAAAATTTCTTGAAGAGTCATATGATAAAGATAGGATAAATTAATCTACGAAAATCTACAACTGCAACTAACACACATCCCAACAACACTTGTAGTAACACATACATAATCACAAAGCTTTGAATTACAACTTCTTATACAGAACATTGATACAAATTATAAAGTATTAGAATTGAAAAGGTTGTATTAAAATTGAATGGAACAAGTGTTGCTCATAAATAGATTTGTTAGTTACAATAATTCATGATCTGGAGCATGCTATTAGGAGCCTTAATCATGACTAGGACCTTATTGGCTATACTTGAAAACATACACACTAGTTTTTAACCCTATCTTACTATCCAATTAAAATCCTAATGCTACCTTATTGGCTATAACAGAAAATTCCAAAAAGTATGCTAGTTAATTTGTATACGAAGATATGCCCCTTTAGCCAATTCTTCCAAAATAAAGGACTATTAACTAATAAGACTAGAATGAAAGTTGTATAGAGAACTATCTCATCTTACTAAAAAACAAATTCTACAATATAACACTATAAGAATGTCTTTCGAAAAAAGCCAAAGAAAAGTACCCAATAACAGTAACAAGTAACAGGACAAAAATAAGTTATTAAATACCATATTGTATTGCTAGCTTATGTAATAATACATGACGTGAACCTGAATTGGGCATGGTTTTCCTATTTTTCTCTTATGTAGCACAAATAATATATTAACTTAATCATAAAAGAAAGTTTATAAAGTAGGAGAATTAAATTTCAAAATGAAGAAGCCTAACAATACATGAATGAAGATCTAAAGCTACCATATATTGAGGGGCTCTCCATATATCTAGTCCTTACATTAACTTTTCGACTAAGGGTTGAGCTAGTCCTTACATTAACTAAAATTCTTGTAATTTTCTAGGACTAATATCAAAACATTTGCTGCATAATTGATCAAGGTGAAACCAATGTCAAGTTCAACGATAATATGTTAAATCTCACTTGACTATGGATTTATTTATTACTTTGAGAATGCCTTGAACGTGGTGTTTGTAAGTTTTGAATATGAGATTATAACTTATACATTCATGGATTACTTTCTGTAGCATCTTTAATAGTTCAAAAGTTAGTTCACCTTCAGCCAATCTTAAAGCAACCTAAAAAAACCATACACTTCGGAAACTTATAGAACAAAAACACAAACACTAAACTCAAACTATAACTAGGCAATAATCAAAGCAGAGAGTGAAGATAGAAACAAAGACCAACAACAAGGAAATAAATTAAAAAAAAAGATAAACATAAAAACACAACAAAAAAACGAGCACACATAAAACCCTACTAAATCAAACACGACAAACCAACTTACACAAAACCACACATAGCCCCCATCCCATTAGATAACAAACACAGAACCCTACATCCCTTTTGAATTGACTAATGAAAGATATTGAACAACCCATTAAAATATTTACTAAATTTCACCCCAATAGAAAAAATGTTAATTAAAACTACTAAACATATGACAATAACAGGGACAAAATCAACATCATCCTCAAGTGTCATAATTAAAAAGTAATAGATTGGGTCCCAGGTACTTCAATTCACGTTGTAAGGATGAAGAAGAAATGCATACCTCGGCCCTTTTCGGTAAATATTGCAAAGCTCCAAAACTAAATTGGACAGACAGTAGATATATGATAAAACCAGGAAAACTGAATTAGAAGTATAAAAAAATAAATAGGATAATAAGACAATATTTTCAAAACAAAAACAAATAGTTAAGTGGTGATTACCTGTGATTGATGATGAAAACAACATGATACACTCTCACAAATGGCATGAGGTTGAGCGTGTTGTGTGAGGTTTCACCAGAGATCTAAAAAAATTATTAGATCTGAAAAAATCAGCAATTTCGAATCATAAAATCAGGGTTTTAAAAGAGGGGTTTTAGGTTTAAAGCATAAATTAAACAAAATATTAGAATAGAGAAGAAGAGGATTCACGGCAGTTGTACTTTCCGGTGCCGGTCACAAATTCATTCATAAAGTCTACAAAGAAGTTTGACAAGAAACAAAGGTTAATGCAGTGAATCTCTGGCGTATACTTATCACTGTGAAAATTAGATGGACCGAGAGACAGTAGAAAATGAGAGGAAGATATTGGTGTTGTTGGTGGTGGTAGTAGACAGCACGAGAGTAGAAGATTCTGAGTTCGATGAAGTGAAGGTTAGGGTGAAGGTGAGAAAGGGGGATAGTTGAATTATAACGCAAATATAAAATATAAAATTAGTGCGTCATTTTTAAAAGGAAAAATAAATATCATTGAGAATTGTTTTGGTTATAATAAAATGAAATATGTCTTTAGCACAGATCGAACACGCGACCTTTGGTGTGCGTTAATTTTTATAATTTTTTTGGAAAGCTTTATAAAAGCACTTTCTAACAAAGTGCTATTATACGAATATCCTTTATTAGCGTGCCACATACAAGTGCTATTAAACTTATGTGTTTTTTTTTCTTTTTTTGATATTAACATATAATAGCACTTTTAAGAAAAGAGCTATTATAGATTTCAGTCCCACAATTTTAATAGCATTTTAGTGAAAAGCGCTATTTTAGTGAAATTTATTAATAGCGTTTTTTAACAAAGTGCTATCAAAATTATATTGTCTGCATCCTATAATAGCGCCCGACTATAAAGTGCTATTATAGATGTCTATGTTCCCTTTTTAATAGCACTTTCATTAAAAGCGCTATTAAATTAGGCGATACAAAAGATCAATTTTGGCGTAGTGCCTAAATATAGAAACCAACATTGCATCTGAATAAATCTTCTCCAAGAATTTCGCCTGCAATCTCTCAACTAGAAAACTTAAACATAACAATTCACATGCAGCCCTAAAACAAATAACAGACTGAGCATGATGTTCTGTCAACAGATGTTAAGACATCAGTCTTGACATCGTGCACAAAAACTGCAATACCCAACAACACACTACATGCAGAATGTTAGAAGCACATGTTAAGACATCAGACATGGCATCTTGATCAAACCTATTGTTTTACCAAAATTGCTGCCAATAACAGAACTAACAATCTCCCCCTTTGGCTAATTTTGGCTAAAACAATATCAGTACACATCAGAGATACCCGCAGCAGAAACACACCACTCAAACAACTCTAACATTCTGAGTAAAAAAACAACCAAGGAAACCAGCTGCACCCTTAGCAGCACACAACAATCAAAACTCAAAACAAAACTCAAACTCCCCCTCAAGCCAAGAAACCTGCAACACAACTCTCAACATCAGAACATCACAGAACATCCACTATAGCAACAGCAATGCCAAAAACACTACTCTCCCCCTTTTTAGCCATAATTGGCCAAAATACCACTATCGATGTTCTGACACTTAGTCAAACATGCTCAAGTACCAAGAAAAACTGTTAAACTCATCTTGGGAAGAGTGACACATTACTCAACAGAGAGAGATGCACAGACACCAAACAACTTTGACTGACAAGGCGATACAAAAAAGGGTTGCCATTTGAAATATAAAAACTACACCAAACTGCTTCTTACTACAGCCAATACTGAGAAAGAAACATGAGTCAGTCCTCCAAGACAGTTGAAACACACAAGGGTCAGTTGAAGCAAGACCAGAAGAACAAGATCTCAAAACCAAAGGAGATGAAGTCCAAAGAAAAGATTGGGTTAATTTCATTAACTCAGGTGGTTGGAATGAATAGCTGAATCCAAACATGAAAACTCCTTGCTTGTAGTTTCACAAATATTGTAATATTGAGTACTTCCAGCAATAAAAATGTTCTTGTATGTTTCCAAACCTTCTTATTTTGTCAATTTCACCACATAAGACACCTGCACCAAAAACCACCTTCCTGCAAAAAAAAAACTACTAATCCTCATATATGCAAACCCCTAATTTGCTTCTTAAATTTTCAAATTGATTTGCATCTAAGGCCTTAGTAAAAATATCATCTAATTGCATTTCAGTAGCAACATGTTCTAAAGCAACCACTTTATCTTCAACCAGATCTCTTATAAAATGATGACGTATGTCAATATGCTTAGTCCTGCTATGTTGAATTGGGTTCTTAGAGATATTAATTGCACTCAGATTATCACAGTACAATGTCATGACATCTTGCTTGACATTGTATTCAGTTAACATTTGCTTCATCCAAACCAGTTGTGAACAACTACTTCCTGCTGCTATTTACTCAGCCTCAGCAGTAGAGAGAGACACACAGTTCTGCTTTTTGCTAAACCACGAGATAAGATTGTTTCCTAAGAAGAAGCATCCTCCAGAAGTACTTTTTCTATCATCAGCACTCCCTGCCCAATCAGCATCACAATATCCACTCAGTTCAGTGCCTGATCTATGACTGTATATTATGCCATAGTCACCAGTACCATTCACATATTTCAGAATTCTCTTTGTAACGCCCAGGTTTTTTGTTAGATTTATTTAATCGAGTCGATTTAATTATTTTTATTATTATATTATTTTATTCTTGACTTTTATTTGATAATATATTATTTTTCATTGTTGTTATGTTTTATCGCGTTTTGGGAGCGTTTGCGAGATATTTGAGTGTAGGGGTATTTTGGTCATTTTACTTTTTTTTTTTTTAAATAGAACTTAGAAGTTAGAAAGAGAGAAAATTAGAGAGAAAGGAAAAGAGAAGAAGGAAAGGAGAAAGAAAAGAAGAAAAGAGGGAAAAACTTGGAGAGGAAGGAATCGATTCAACCGACTTTTGAAAACACGATTAATCGGGTAAGGGTGTGAAACTCGATTATCTTATACTTGTGTATGATTATGTATGTATGTATTTGTGTGATATTTGGTTGAAATTGAGTATAGAACCAAAACCATTAATATGTTGAGATTGTTAGAAATTGATGCAATTTGTGTCTGAAATCATGTTTTAATGTTCCTAATTGCTGAGACATGTTAGATATATGTTGTTGTGCAATCTATTGGTAATTTTCTAGTGTTTAGGTGAGATTTGGGAGAGGAATTGGTGGAATTTCGCAGCAGAAAATTCTGCAGAAAAATTCTGGGTTTTCTCTGCCCATACGCGTAAAACGCAGGGCAATACGCGTATTGGTTTGGGCAATACGCGTATGGCAAGGGGAATTGAGGTCAATGCGCATATGGAAGTCCATTTTGCACGGCCCTCTGCTGATTTGCATAACGGTACGTGTATTTGGCAAGGCATTACGCGTAACTTGTGAGGCATTACGCGTATGGAATTTTTAGTGGAATTTTTAGTGGAATTTTTGAAGAGGAATTTGTCTCTGCTCATACACGTATCACTTTGGGCAATACGCGTATGGATGGGCGAGTGAGTTGGGCAATACGCGTATGGCTCGGGGCAATACGCGTAGGACCAGAGAGGGTGCAGAATTTTCCCGATTTTGCGTCTGATGCCGTAAATTTTGATCCGTAACTCGGATCGAGGCGTTCTTGGTACCATTAGAAAGCTATTGAGATGTTCTTTCTTATTAAAATGGTTTTGAAATTGTTGGCCGATTTAATTGTATCGAGAATTTGGAAATGTGTCATTTTGTCGACTTTTACCGTTGTAATTGCGTGTAATTGATGTGTTATCATGCAATGTGCTTTTGATATATATCGTATGACTTGTGTGCTGTTGTATGATGTAAACGCATGTGATAATGATGTTGTTGTGTGGTAAAATACATTGTTTGATTGAATATCAATGTATGTTGTTATGATGTTTTGTGGGATTATTGTGGTTTGTGGATTATGATGAAATGCATTGTTTATGTGAAATTCAATGGGTGTTAATTGGTGGCCTTATGGCAAGTAAATGCATTGTTTGAATTGATTTCCAATGCATGAATAATGATGATGAGATAATCCATATTGTTGATTTGTGAAGATGCATATGATTGTCATGAGTCCTTGTATGCCAAGCATCATGATATGCATCTTGTGATGTCGTGTGCCCTTGTGGGGTGTGAGCGACGAATCGATTCCAGAGGGAATCCGCTATAACATCGTGTGCCTTATACAAAGAGGACCTAAAGCGATGATTATAGACGATCGTGTGCCTTATACAAAGAGGACCTAAAGCGATCGGATCGTGTGCCTTATACAAAGAGGACCTAAAGCGATCCATAAACGCCGTGTGCCTTATACAAAGAAGACCTAAAGCGACGGGGAACATCGTTTGCCCGACGGGGAGTTACACTAAGTAACAAGCGATGATTCAAATAGTTCCTGAGTGAACTAATGATGAGAATGATGGATGGATGGATGGTACCGCATTTGCATAGAGTCGTTGTGTCGGTCTCTTTGCATTTGCATAAATCATGAATAGATTGATTATGTGTGGAAAATCATGAATTGATTGAGTATGTGTTGAGATTTATGTTTGAATTGGTGAATTGATGTGCATATGTGATAAATGCATTGGTTGTGGATAATATGTTTTATGAATAGACATATGCTATGTGTATTAGTATGTGATGCTTGTGATGAGAAAGTTTTATATGTGTATTTTTGGTGTTATTATATAATTGTATGCAATTATATTATAATTGTGTTTCTCACCCTTCTGCTGTGGTTTGTTGCTCTATGAGGCAATTGCAAATTAGTAGTCTTGGAGGCTTTTGTGAAGATTAGTCCTCCGTCTTTTGTCGGTCTGTCTGCTCTGATACGTAACACGGGAGTCGGGGAACGTTTTTGTTATATATGTATACATTTATTGAATATATTTTGTATTACTTTTGTATGTATATTTTGACGTTATAAAACAATTTATTTTGTAAAACAAGTCCGTTATGGATCTTTCCGGTTTATTCCATAATTGACCTTTCCTTTTATATGGAAAAAGTTTCCCTTTTACGTTTATTCCATTTTGTGTTATGTATCAAATAATTGAGTAGGGATTGTGTTTTCTTTCCTTAATTGTGGCATCCTTGTTCCTGTCGGAAAAATAAATTTTTATTTACTCTGATTTAATTATGTATTATTTATTCGCGATGGGATTTGGGGTGTTATAATAGTGGTATCAGAGCAGGTTTGTCCGTCCGTCCAAGTTGTTGAGTCAGTTGGTGTGACAGTTGAATAATGTCGATGTTGTTTGTCCCTTCATACGAGATATGTGTGTGAAACACTGTCAGTGCTTTCTGGTTTTCTAATCTTTTGTCTTCAGGATTGAGAATGAGATAAGTGGGGGAGAAGCTGGTGCTTCTCCATGTTGATTCAGGTGTGGAGCGTTGGCTCAGTGTATTGTAAATTGCAAGATGGTAAGTGTTGTTTGGACAGTGTTGTTCCAGATTCTTGAGGGAGTGCGGAGGTAAGGTTTATGTCGACTAAGGATTTGTGCCTTCGGTTTTTTTGTGCACAAGATGCAAGGAATGCTATTATAATTTGGTAAAGACGGTTTATCCCCCATCATGATTGTCGGCTGTCTATTGACAAATTGAGGAACTGATCACCCTTAATCTCTTGTTGATAGTATATGGGAATTATGCTGGATGGAATAGACGTGTCTTTCCGGCTTTGATAGTGTGTGCAATGAATTGTTTGGAATTAAGAAAATGATTACGGATTGTTTTGATGAGTCGTTAAAGATTCTTATATCAGAAGATGAGGCGGATTAGAGGTTTTGGTATGTTGGTCCAGTTGGGAAGTCATTGAGAGAGAATGGTTGGGTATCGTTAATGGTTGTTCTCAGAGAGTAGAGTGTGAACTCAAATTTGACGAAGGGGAAGATTTGAGGTTTGGATCTGCTAAGTAAGTAGAAGAACTTTTAGGAACTGAAACTCAGATTGAAAGGGCAGTTGGAAGATTTACTGGAAAAGGGATTTGTGAGACCAAGTGTCTTCTTGGAGAGCTCCAGTATTGTTAGTAACAAAAAGGATGGATGATTGAACAGAATAACAAGCATGATGTGTATGATGGTATTGAAACTATGGAAGGCAAAACTTAGAGTTCTGGTGAGGTTTGGAGTCTTTGAAGTTTTAAGGCATTAATGGAAATTTTGAGAAAACCCTTAGGTGTGGATGTAATATTTGATAGTTCTTTCTGGTTGGTGGTTGCTACATGTTGGGATTTATGGAATTTGGACTGTTAAGCGAAGAAATTGTGTATGGATTACTAACAGTTGAATAAGGTAACGATTGAGAACAAGTGTCCACTTTCATAAACAGATGGCTTGAATGGTTTGGTTGAGTTTGAGTGAAATTACAATTGTTTTGAATGTTTGATAAGAGTGGTGAATTGTGTGAGTTGAGGCTTTGATCGATTTAATGTGACTGGTTATGTTTGTTATCATCGGGATAGGCTGTTATTTACTCGGTTAAGCTTGTATGTGAGTAACCAGTTACCCAGTGAAAAGTTTTGCAAAAGCTTTAAGAATTTATATCTTTTGGAATTTGGTTGGGCATTACAACGTACAGTGATGTTATTTGGTGTTAGTAATGCGTCTGTAATGTTTGTGGAGCAGAGGAATCATATCTTCCATATTTATTTGGATAAGTTCGTAATGGCTTTGATTGAGGATATTCGGATCTGTTATAAACTCAGAGGAAGAACAGATAGAGTGTTTGAGATTTGAATTACAAGTGTTGAAAAGAGACGAAGTTTTATGCTAAGTTATTCAAGTGAGAATTTTGGTTAAAAAAGGTTAGTTTTCTTGGATATGTTATTTCGGATGAGAGTATGGTTATGGATCCATCGGAAGTAGATGCAGTTCTACAAGGAGAGGCTCCGAAGTTGGTTAATGAGATTAGAAATTTTTGGGCTTAGTTGGTTGTTACTGCAGGCTAGGGAAGACTTTGCTAAGTTCGTACTCCTGTTATCTCAGTTGACTTACAAAGGGTGAGTCATTTGTTTTGGATGTTCGTTGTGAGTAAGTTTTGGTGAGCTGAAGTAGAATTTGTCTATGGCTCCAGTTTTGATTCTGTGTGATCCTAATAAACCGTTTGTGAGGTATTGAGATGCGTCTTTGATGAGTTTAGTCAGTGTGTTAATGCAAGGGGGTAAAGTCGTGGCTTATGCTTTACGACAATTGAGGATTCATAGAAGGATCTATACTATTTTGGATTTGGAATTGGTTGCGGTTGTATTGTGTTGGAATATTTGGAGGTATTATCTTTATGGTTCTAGGTTCGAAGTGTTTAGTAATCACAAGAGTTTGGAGTACTTATTTGGTCTGAAGGAATAGAGTATGAGACAACGAGGAGGGTTGGAATTCGTGACGAGTTATGAATTTGGCTTGGATTATCCTTCGGGAAAAGCTAAGGTTGTGCCTGAAAAGTTAAGTCGAAAGTTGTTATGCATGTCTGTTTCGATGGTCAGAGAATTAAAATTATTTGAGCAGTTCAGAGGCTTGTGTCTGGTGTGTGAGATAACACAAGAGAGTGTGAGGTTGGGGATATTAAAGTGAACAGTGATTTTTGGCAGAGGTGAGAAAGAGTTAGACTTTGGACGTGAGATTGGTAGACTTGAGGGTTTCGAGTAATCAGAGTGCGCAGCGAAAGCGTGATGTGGCACATTTTGTATTTACGTGTGGGACTTGTGAGAGTTCATAAGTTGAACATTGGAAACATGTAGGAATGATGAGACCATTGGACGTTTCAGAATGGAAGTGTTAGGCGAAAGGTTTAAATATTATTCATGGGCTACTATGTAGATGGATGTTTTGGTTACATGTTCGATTGGGGAATCGTAGCATTGTTGCGCTATTGTTGTGTGACAAGGATGTTGGTATTGTGGGTATGTAGAGGTTGTTGAAACGATGTTGGGTTGTGGAACTTGTGTTCTTGCTTGTGTTGTTGCCTCGTTCCTATCGTGTTGGGTCGAGTACGAGTAGCTAATTCCTTGTGGTGAATTAGAGGAGTGTTACCTACGGTGATGGTAACGATCTTGTTGTGCTTCGGTTCAAGAGTGAACTTGTGTGTTCGTAACTTTGGTATTCCTTGAGTTGTGAGTTGGTCGTCAAGTGCATTGTATGGGCTTTGCATCTTGTCGTTGTAGTTGTCATCGTTGTCGTGTCGTTGTTGTGGTTGTTGTTAGCAGGGTGGTTTGTCAGTTTGTGCTATTCGTGGTGTGCCTTTGGTTGGCATGTTGGTTGGTTAATCGGATGTGAGAGTCGTATCCGGAGTTGTTCATATCAGTTATATTTTCGAGGACGAAAATTTCTAAGTAGGGGAGAGTTGTAACGCCCCGGTTTTTTGTTAGATTTATTTAATCGAGTCGATTTAATTATTTTTATTATTATATTATTTTATTCTTGACTTTTATTTGACAATATATTATTTTTCATTGTTGTTATGTTTTATCGCGTTTTGGGAGCGTTTGCGAGATATTTGAGTGTAGGGGTATTTTGGTCATTTTACTTATTTTTTTCTTAAAATAGAACTTAGAAGTTAGAAAGAGAGAAAATTAGAGAGAAAGAAAAAGAGAAGAAGGAAAGGAGAAAGAAAAGAAGAAAAGAGGGAAAAACTTGGAGAGGAAGAAATCGATTCAACCGACTTTTGAAAACACGATTAATCGGGTAAGGGTGTGAAACTTGATTATCTTATATTTGTGTATGATTATGTATGTATGTATTTGTGTGATATTTGGTTGAAATTGAGTATAGAACCAAAACCATTAATATGTTGAGATTGTTAGAAATTGATGCAATTTGTGTCTGAAATCATGTTTTAATGTTCCCAATTGCTAAGACATGTTAGATATATGTTGTTGTGCAATCTATTGGTAATTTTCTAGTGTTTAGGTGAGATTTGGGAGAGGAATTGGTGGAATTTCGCAGCAGAAAATTCTGTAGAAAAATTCCGGGTTTTCTCTGCCCATACGCGTAACACGCAGGGTAATACGCGTATTGGTTTGGGTAATACGGGTATGGCAAGGGGAATTGAGGTCAATACGCGTATGGAAGTCCATTTTGCACGGGCCTCTACTGATTTGCGTAACGGTACGCGTATTTGGCAAGGCATTACGCGTAACGTGTGAGGCATTACGCGTATGGAGTTTTTAGTGGAATTTTTGAAGAGGAATTGGTCTCTGCTCATACGCGTATCACTTTGGGAAATACGCGTATGGATGGGCGAGTGAGCTGGGCAATACGCTATGGCTCACGGCAATACGCGTAGGACCAGAGAGGGTGCAGAATTTTCCCGATTTTACGTCCGATGCCGTAACTTTTGATCCTTAACTCGGATCGAGGCGTTCTTGGTACCGTTAGAAAGCTATTGAGATGTTCTTTCTTATTAAAATGGTTTTGAGATTGTTGGCCAATTTAATTGTGTCGGGAATTTGGAAATGTGTCGTTTTGTCGACTTTTACCGTTGTAATTGCGTGTAATTGATGTGTTATCATGCAATGTGCTTTTGATATATATCGTATGACTTGTGTGCTGTTGTATGATGTAAACGCATGTGATAATGATGTTGTTGTGTGGTAAAATACATTGTTTGATTGAATATTAATGTATGTTGTTATGATGTTTTGTGGGATTGTTGTGGTTTGTGGATTATGATGAAATGCATTGTTTATGTGAAATTCAATGGGTGTTAATTGGTAGCCTTATGGCAAGTAAATGCATTGTTTGAATTGATTTCCAATGCATGAATAATGATGATGAGATAATCCATATTGTTGATTTGTGAAGATGCATTTGATTGTCATGAATCCTTGTATGCCAAGCATCATGATATGCATCTTGTGATATCGTGTGCCCTTGTGGGGTGTGAGTGACGAATCGATTCCAGAGGGAATCCGCTATAACATCGTGTGCCTTATACAAAGAGGACCTAAAGCGAAGATTATAGACGATCGTGTGCCTTATACAAAGAGGACCTAAAGCGATTGGATCGTGTGCCTTATACAAAGAGGACCTAAAGCGATCCATAAACGCCGTGTGCCTTATACAAAGAGGACCTAAAGCGACGGGGAACATCGTTTACCCGACGGGGAGTTACACTAATTAACAAGCGATGATTCCAATAGTTTTTGAGTGAACTAATGATGAGAATGATGGATGGATTATACCGCATTTGCACAGAGTCGTTGTGTCGGTCTCTTTGCATTTCCATAAATCATGAATGGATTGATTATGTGTGGAAAATCATGAATTGATTGAGTATGTGTTGAGATTTATGTTTGAATTGGTGAATTGATGTGCATATGTGATAAATGCATTGGTTGTGGATAATATGTTTTATGAATAGACATATGCTATGTGTATTAGTATGTGATGCTTGTGGTGTGAAAGTTTTATATGTGTATTTTTGGTGTTATTATATAATTGTATGCAATTATATTATAATTGTGTTTCTCACCCTTCTGCTGTGGTTTGTTGATCTATGAGGCAATTGCAGATTAGTAGTCTTGGAGGCTTTTGTGAAGATTAGTCCTCCGTCCTTTGTCGGTCTGTCTGCTCTGATACGTAACACAGGAATCGGGGAACGTTTTTGTTATATATGTATATATTTGTTGAATATATTTTGTATTACTTTTGTATGTATATTTTGACGTTATAAAATAATTTATTTTGTAAAACAAGTCCGTTATGGATCTTTCCGCTTTATTCCATAATTGACCTTTCCTTTTATATGGAAAAAGTTTCCCTTTTACGTTTATTCCATTTTGTGTTATGTATCAAATAATTGAGCAGGGATTGCGTTTTCTTTCCTTAATTGTGGCATCCTTGTTCCTGTCGGAAAAATAAATTTTTATTTACTCTGATTTAATTATGTATTATTTATCCGTGATGGGATTTGGGGTGTTATACTATTCACTTGATTCATGTGGCTAACCTTAGGTTCAAATTGATATCTGGCACAAACTTCTACAGCAAAGGAGATATCAGGTCTGCTAGCTATGAGATACAGTAGGCTTCCAATCATGCTTCTGTACAGGCTTTGATCCACACTCACTCCATGTTCATCCTTGGACAGCTTCAGGTGAGTAGGAGCAGGTGTCCTCTTGTGATTAGCATTCTCCAGACCAAACTTCTTGACTATGTTCTTTGCATACTTGCTCTGAGAGATAAATATGGAGTCTTCCATTTGTCTAACTTTCAGACCCAAAAAATAGTTGAGTTCACCAACAAGACTCATCTCAAACTCAGACTGCATCTGTTTCACAAAATGTTGAACCATTGATTCTGACATCCCACCAAACACTATGTCATCAACATATATTTGAGCTATCAACAGTTTTCCTCCTTCCTCTTTGACAAACAATGTCTTGTCAATTCCTCCTTTTCTGTAACCATTCACAGACAAGAATTCAGTAAGCCTGTCATACCAAGCTCTAGGTGCTTGCTTTAATCCATAAAGAGCTTTCCTTAGTTTATAGACATGGTTAGGAAATGTTGGATCAATAAACCCCTTGGGTTAATCTACATAAACTTCTTCATTCAAGTACCCATTCAAGAAAGCACTCTTTACATCCATCTGGAATAACTTGAATTTGAGATTACAAGCCACACCTAAGAGTAACCAGATAGATTCCAGTCTGGCCAAAGGAGCAAAAGTCTCATCAAAATCAATTCCTTCTACCTGAGTGTAACCTTGGGCAACCAGTCTAGCCTTATTTCTGGTGATCACTCCTTGTTCATCATATTTATTCTTGTAAACCCACTTGGTGCCGATCACATTTATTCCATCAGGCCTTGGTACAAGATCCCACACTTCATTCCTCTTGAATTGTCCCAGCTTTTCTTGCATGGCATTAATCCAAAATTCATCTTTCAAGGCTTCATTAACATTTTTGGGCTCAATTTTGGATACAAAGCAAGAATTTGACACAACTTCTCTTGACCTAGTGGTGACTCCTGAGTTTGGATCACCTATAATAAGCTCTTTTGGGTGGTCCTTTTGCACTCTGATGGATGGTTCCTTGTTAGGCTGCTCTGGTTCAGGTTCAGCAGCAGTAGGACTGGGAATTACACTTCTGTCTTCAGCTTCTGTTGATACATCATCAACAAATGTTCAACATCATCCAGGACATCAGCAACTTCCTTCATTCCATAGTCATCAAAAACCACATTTATAGATTCCATCATGACTCTGGTTTTGGAGTTGAATACCCTATAAGCTCTGCTGTTTGTAGAGTATCCCAAAAAGATTCCCTCATCACTTTTAGGATCCATTTTCCTCCTCTGTTCACGATCTGACAGAATATAACATTTACTTCCAAATACATGAAAGTACTTCACACTTGGTTTTCTTCCCTTCCACAGTTCATACAAGGTAACTGAAGTACCTCTTCTCAAAGTAACTCTGTTGTGAATGTAGCAGGCAGTATTCATAGCTTCAGTCCAGAAATGGTAAGGAATCTTTTTGGCATGAATCATTGCTCTACCAGATTCTTGAATGGTTCTGTTCTTCCTTTCAACAACCCCATTTTTCTGAGGAGTAATAGGTGAAGAAAACTCATGACTGATGCCTTCAGTAGAACAATATTCAGCAAACTTGCTATTTTCAAACTCTCTCCCATGATCACTTCTTATTCTGATGACATTTCTCTCCTTTTCTCTTTGAAGTCTTTGACAGAGATCTTTAAACACATCAAACACTTCTGTTTTGTCTTTGATAAAATTCACCCAAGTGTACCTAGAATAATCATCCACAACTACATAAGCATAATTCTTCCCACCTAGACTTTCCACCTGCATAGGCCCCATTAAGTCCATATGAAGAAGTTCCAACACTTTAGAAGTAGTGGGATGTTGAAGCTTTTGATGTGACATCTTGGTCTGCTTCCCTATCTGTCAGTCTCCACACACTCTTCCTTCTTCAATTTTGAGCTCTGGGATTCCTCTTACTGCTTCTGTAGATATGATTCTCTTCATTCCCTTCAGATGTAGATGTCCCAACTTTTAATGCCATACTTTGACTTCATCTTCTTTTGCAAGAAAACATGTGGAGGAACTCGAGTCTTGTGACACCCATAGGTAACAGTTGTCCTTAGACCTAGCACCCTTTATGATAACTTCACCTTTCTCATTTGTGACAATGTACTCAGTTTTTGTAAAATTAACAATGAGTCCTTGATCACATAGTTGACTAATACTGATCAAATTTGCTGTTAACCCCTTGACTAGCAGTACATTATCAAGTCTAGGTGTACCTTCACAATTCAGCTTTCCCACACCCTTGATTTCTCCTTTGACACCATCACCAAAGGTCACATGGCCAGAAGAATGAAGTTTAACATCCACCAGCAAATTCTTCACTCCTGTCATGTGTCTTGAATAGCCACTGTCAAAGTACCAGTCATCTTTAGCAGAGACTCTAAGAGAAGTATGAGCTATCAAGCTGACAACATCAGTTTTGGAGACCCATTGCTTCTTTTGCTTGATGACTTGATTACCTTTATGAATGACCTGTCTGGGTGCACAATTAGGAGCACTCTTAGGATACCCATGCAACTTATAACAGAAAGCCTTTATGTGTTCAAAGCTCCCACAATGATGGCATCTCCAGCGCCTGAATTTCTTCCTAGAGGGAGTCCTGTCAGGATGTTTCAACATCACTGGCTTAGAACTAGGAATAACATCATTTGAAGCAGATCTAATGTTAAACCCCAACCCACTTTTGTCTCCTGCAGTTCTTCCAACATTAAGAATCTTGTCTAGAACATTAGTTCCACTATTCAGCATTCTGATAGACTTGGACATAGATTCAAGTTTAGAGTTTAGCATAAATACATCATCTTCTAGTTTGGCAATGGTTTCCAAACGCTCTATCTTTTCAGCCTTGAGTTGAGCAATAATCTTCTTCTGCCTCTCCCCTTCTTGACAGGCTTCTTCACCTTTAATACATAGCTCTCTATAAGAATCGGTAAGCTCATCATATGTGCTCTCTTCATCCCTAGAATCATCATCAGATATATACCTTCCAGTCAATACCCTAACATGCTTGGCATTCTCTTCATCTTCCTCACTTTCAGTATCAGACCCGGACACAAATAAGCCCTTTTTCTGCTTCTTAAGATATGTAGGGCATTAAGCTCTGATATGACCATAACCCTCACAGCCATGACATTAGATTCCTTTGTCATAATTAGGCTTCTCCTTAGTTCTGGTTTTCTTCATCTGATCACCTGACCTGTTGATGTCAGATGTGATGTTCTTGACATTAGGTTTATAGCTCCTATCCATTCTTTTCAAAACCCTATTAAACTGTCTTCCCAGCAGAACAATGGCATTGGATAGCTCTTTCTGAGTTTCAGGACCACACTCTTTCTCATCATCTTCTGTACTCGACACCAAAGCTATGCTTTTTACCTTCTTTTCAGATCTGTCATTCAACCCTAATTCAAATGTCTGAAGTGAACCAATCAATTCATCTACCCTCATCTGGATGATGTCTTGAGCTTCCTCTATAGCAATCACCTTCATATTGAATCTCTTGGGAAGAGATCTGAGAATTTTTCTTACCAGCTTCTCATCAGACATCCTCTCTCCTAGGGCACTAGAAGCATTTGACAGTTCAAGTATATTCATGTGAAAATCATGAATGGTCTCTTCATCTTTCATCCTCAAACTTTCAAAGTTTGTTGTTAGCAGCTGAAGTCTTGACATCTTGACCTTGGAAGTTCCTTCATGAGTTGTTTTCAGGATATCCCAAGCCTCCTTAGCCACTTCACATGTGTTGACCAGCCTGAAAATGTTCTTGTCAATGCCATTAAATAAAGCATTCAAGGCCTTAGAATTCCCAAGAGCGAGTTCATCTTCTTCCTTGGTCCACTCCTCCTCAGGTTTCAGCTTTGACACTCCATCTTTTCCCACAATGACAGGATGTTTCCATTATGTCAGAACAGCCTTCCAAGCCCTGCTGTCTAAAGATTTCAAAAAGGCAACCATGCGAGGTTTCCAATAGTCATAATTTGATCCATCTAGAATAGGGGGTCTATTCACAAATCCACCACTCTCCTTGTCCATTGCACCAGAAAGTAACAGCCTTAGATCTCACCCAGATACAGAGCAGGATGACCTGCTCTGATATCAATTGAAATTCTGGTATCAGATATGTGATGTTAAGTGAGATGTCACAACATTAATATCTGTTGTATAAACAAGACAGTAAAAGAACAGCACTTAAAAGCAATAAATAAACATGGAGAATTGTTCAACCAGTTCGGTCTAACAACCTACGTCTGGGGGCTACCAAGCCAGGAAGGAAGTCCACTATTAGTAGTATCAATTCATAGACTCTACAGCCAACACACCAGTTGATAATCTACTCACTTAATCACTACCCAATGACACTTCTATCTAAGACACTCTCAGATAAGAGACACCTCTCACTCCCCCTCAATCACAGCAGTGATAACAACATACAATAAAGAAAGTAGAAGACACACTTCAACGACAATACCTTGATCTTGCTTAAAAGCTTCAACCAAGAACAATACACTCGTGCTTAAAAGCTTTGAGTGGACAAACTACAACTCAACTAAATCAGTCCAATTCAAACATCAAAATAGATGAATGAATGGCTCACAAACAACAGACGAAAACACAAACCCTAACACTTGACACTCAGTCTTTTTTTCTCTAGTCTTCGTCCCTCCAAGTAGGGTTGATACGTCTTTAAATAGAAACATATTCTTGGGCTTGGGCTCTGTGAAAAACTCAGATTTGATGCACAATAAAAACAGATTTTATCTCCAAATCTTTTCGCCCTAAATATAGAAACCAACGATTGCATCTGAATAAATCTTCTCCAAGAATTTCGCCTGCAATCTCTCAACCAGAAAACTCAAACATAACAATTCACACGCAGCCCTAAAACAAATAACAGACTGAGCATGATGTTCTGTCAACAGAAGTTAAGACATCAGTCTTGACATCATGCACAAAAACTGCAATACCCAACAGCACACTACATGCAGAATGTTAGAAGCACATGTTAAGACATCAGACATGGCATCTTGATCAAACCTATTGTTTTACCAAAATTGCTGCCAATAACAGAACTAACACAAACATTGACTACAAAATACATATTTTGCATGAAACTTAGAAATTAGAAACCTTAAATACGTTGCATCTTTTGTTTGTGTCGTTTACATCCAATCTGAATCTGATTCTGTCTCCTGCCCTTAGCTTGTTTGACTCACAGAATAAATTCCATTCATATCCTATCTTTGTGCGTTGTGGTTCATCTATGTTCAAAATCAATAGCATTTGAGTCCAGCCATTGTCGCCGTACAACGTAATAACCTCATAATCATGGTCTTTCAGAACGGTTCCGAATTCAGGCTGCAATTTCTATCATACATAATGGTTTAAAATGGTAAATCAGTTCAAAGTAAACAAATTAATGTATAATAAAGATTCATAACATTCAAAGTTCTAACTCAACTAATTTTGGTCTGGAGACGATTTCCTCTGAAAGCTCAACATCAAATGCATATATCCCTTTCTGGTTTATGTACCTACTGTGAAACATTGGTAGATCCTCCAACCCGGTTACCTCTTTGAACACAACAACTTCAAATTTGTTGTTCCCATAAAAAGCAACAACTACAGCCACATCATTTGGGAGTTCATACAGTTGTTGCAGCTCCGTCCAACCAGCGACAACCAGGGGGACATCCTCATTTGCGTTAAATACAATTTCAGAAACATTCCCATCATTGTTTATTATCGTCCATGTCTTTGCTAGATCTGTTATATGACTTCTAACAAATGTTGGATCAATTTCCGGAAACGGCTGCATCACATATATTACCATAATGAATTTGTCTGCTGTTTTTTGCGATTTGTAGCAACGGGAAATAGTGTCTTGAAAATGAAATTGAAAAACAAATAAGAATTAATTTAATTACTAGTAAACTTACTTGAATGCTCAACTTTGCAATTTCAAAAGTATCCACCACATCTGCAGCTCCCATCATTGTCCCTGTTGCCATTGATTTTGAACACGGAACCAAATAGCCCAACTTAGCAAGTAGTAACAACAGTTATGGTTCTTCACACCAGATCTAATTCCTTATTTCGTATGCCAAACCTTTCTATTTATTCCAATATATTCAGCATCACATGCATTTTGTCTTTATCGTATTATACCATTTTATAACCAAAAAGATGGGTCCACCTTATTTAACTTGACCTTTGGTTTCACGTGGCAACAGTCCCAATTGTGTGCTATGCAATCTCATAATCACATCATATAATATATGTATTTAAAACAATGGGAAAACTATGATTCATCTATATAAAGCAAGCCATCATTGTGGACTATAAATATAGCACTTGACAGGTTTTGTTTCACGCGGCAACAGTGCCAATTGTGTGCTATGCAACATATTAATCACATCATATAATATATATATATTCAAAAGAATGGAAAAACTATGATTCATCTATATAAAGCAACTCATCTGTGTGGACTATAAATATAGCACTTCACATCGTGGGACTGTTCTCTGGGGCCCCTGCTGATCCCACATGCCACACAAATCTGGTGTGGATATTTTCCCATGCCTTTACATGGATATTTTCCTGTTTCCTTGGGTTCTCCTTGCTCACACAGCATAATCTGGAACATACGTGGCTTCCGGAATTTGTTTCTTTAATAATGTGTGTATTTCTTACATGGTCACAATGCCAAATTCTAAGACATCAATTAATATCTATTTTTGGAAATCTTTTATTCCGCCACATTGGTTCTGTTAACACGGGTAGTCTGATTGAATTTAAACTGCATTTTCTTAGAACGTTGATAAAACTGATTCATTCTATGGATGTTGTTGGATTACCGATTGGTAACAGGAAATGTTCTGATGCAAGGAAAAGACGAAAGCTGATAATGAATTTTAAGAAAAACTCACATACACATGGCTATGGTGCCACTGATTTCTTTAATGTAGCTGATATGGAGGCAGCAAACCTGCCAAGGCCTATCAATGTTGTCCCTCATGTTTTTCAGTCAACTGATGTCTATGCATCTATTTCTGGTTCAAAGCCTGCTGTTGCTTTCATTGCAAGAAAGAGGAGGAGGTTGATTTTAAATACCAGGCTCAAAACGCATATCCATCCCTACTCGGGAACTATCCCAACATCGCACCACAATAATGTTGGAATAAATACAAATGTATTGCACCATTCGGTTATGTGGCTTTACAAGAATACAAATGACTCCACTCGACCTACGCCGATGCAACAGGATACATTGCATAATTCGGATCATAACAAACCAATCCTCACTCCAACATAGGATGTGCCTGATATATGCAAAATTTCCACTCCTCTGAGGAATGATCCTCAATCGTCAACTGGTATTGCTACGCCAATCCATAATGCCATAAATCATGATCCTCAGTCATCAAATGCGGTCAATACGGAGAATATAAATCACCATATGAATGGTGCTGCTTATTCGTCTGATGAACGTCTGTCTAATTCTGATGATCATCAGACTACGACGGACAATTTCAATTCAGATGGTGACTCCACCGATGGATCGGTAATTGATTTGAATCGTCAGCGTATGTTTCCTTACATCAATTTAACAGTTCTTGCTTTTTCCCTGCATTATAATTATCTGATACAGTCTATCATTCAAAGCAGGATATTTTGATATTGCCAACCCTATGTATAAATGCCAGTTCTGTGGCGCATCAATGTGGTACCAAGAACGCAAGGGGAAATCACGCCACACTGCAAATCCTAAGTTCAGCATCTGTTGCAAGGGAGGGAAAGATGTACTGCATATTCTCAAAGAACCACCACTTCTTATATAGAGCCTCCTGTACGGCAAACAAAGTTCACCTGAAAGTAACAACTACCAAAACAATATCAGAACCTACAATGCAATGTTTTCTTTCACATCACCAGGTATGAAATTTGACAGAACACACTCCAATGGAATAGGGCCACCAACTTTGAGGCTTCATGGGCAAACATGTCACAGAATTGGTGGTTTGCTACCGGCGATCGGTCATCCACCACAATATGCTCAACTCTATATTTATGACACCAATAATGAAATTGAAAACAGGATAGACTGTTTTAGGTAATTCTACTCTTTTCAATTTTGTATTTTTATTTTGCATTATGTTCTGTCTCATAAAAACTACTATCTCACTTCAAACAAGGATAACAAAGGTATTATGAGAGATATTGTTGCCAAATTAAAAATTATGTTAGATGACTGTAACGTTCATGCCAAGTTTTTTAGGATGGCAAGGGATCTGTTGGAAGGTAATTCATTCTTAGACTTGAAGTTAAAGCTCATTTATGATCGTCAACATGACGATAGACTCTACAACACTCATACTGTTTCAGAAGTAGCAGCGCTAATTGTCGGTGATGTTGATTTGGCGTCAGGGACATTATTGTGCATGCAAGGGATGGAGAATTACAGAGGATAGATGAGTTCCACCCGGCATACCTTGCATACCAGTACCCTCTTATTTTTGTGTACGGTGAGGATGGTTATAGAAATAATATACTACACAAGTACCAACACGAGCATTTGGTTACGAAGCAAAATTGACAAACCATTAAAGATTGGTTGTGTTTTAGATTGCAACAACGTGATACAAAGGCTAAGACTCTGCTCCACTCACGCAGACTTTTTCAGCAATTTTTGGTGGATGGATATGCAATGATGGAGTCAGAGAGACTGAATTGGTTGCGTAAGAATCAGTCTAAATTGCGAGTTGGAAAATACAAGCAATTGAATGACCAGTATAGCAGTGCTTCCCAGAACGTAACAGGTACGAAAGGAAAAAGAGTTGTGCTTCCATCATCTTATGTCGGAAGCAAGAGATATATGGACCAACTCTATTTTGATGGCATGGCAATTTCCAGCAAACTAGGATTCCCAGACTTATTTGTGACGTTCATATGCAATCCGACTTGGCCTGAAATTTTGCAAGTTTTGACGGGGACTGGTTTGAAGCCACATGACAGGCCCGATACAATTTCCAGGATCTTCAAAATCAAATTCTATGTGTTGGCTACATTGAAATTTTGTTTCTAAACTATGCAGTTTCTTGATTATTTCAGTTCTGTACACAATTGAATTTCAGAAGCGAGGACTGCCGCACGCACATATTCTGTTGTTCTTGCATCCTCAGAGCAGATATCCCACGCCATCTGACATTGATGCTATCATATGCGCTGAAATTCCAGACCCGGTTCAGTATCCTGATTTATATTGTCTGGTCAAACAGAACATGATGCATGGTCCATGCGGTCTTGCCCGGATCGTTTCTCCATGTATGAAGAATCGAAGATGTTCAAAATTTTTCCCAAAGAAATTCAATGAGGTCACCATAATTGATTCAGAAGGCTATCCACTATATAGAAGGAGATTAAAAACACACACAATTCTCAAATACGGAATATCATTGGACAACCGCCATGTTGTGCCATACAATGTTGGGCTACTTTTGAAATACCGTGCGCATATCAATATGGAATGGTGCAACCAGAGCACTTCCATCAAATATCTTTTTAAATACATACATAAAGGATATGATAGAATAACAGCTACAATAGTTAATTCCCAGTCAAATTCCCAAACTGGAACGGAACCGGTTGATGAGATAAAACAATATTTGGATTGCAGGTATGTTTCGCCAAGTGAGGCGTGCTGGCGAATTTTTTCATATAATATCCATAGTCGGAAACCATCTGTGGAAAGGATGTTTTATCATTTGATATGCAAGAAACCAATTTACTACACTGATTTTGCTCGCATGGAAGATATTTTAGAAAAAGCAAGTGTCACCGAATCAATGTTCACTGCATGGTTAGTTGCTAATGGCAAATATGAAGAAGCCAAGTTATTAACATATGCACAATTTGTCTCCAGATTTGTTTATGTTAAGACAAAACTTTTATGGAAGCCTCGAAAAAAAGGTTTCACAATCGGACGTTTGATATGGGTTCCGGCAACTACTGGAGAACTGTATTACTTGCGGATGATGTTGACAGTGGTCACAGGACCAACCTCATATGAGGAAATACGCAAGATCGGAGACACTCATTTTCATTCTTTTCGGGATGCCTGTTTTGCAATGGGCTTCCTTCAAGACGATAGAGAGTATATTGGTTCCATTAGAGAGGCAAGTGAATGGGGTTCAGGGGATTTTCTGAGGAGACTTTTTGTTGTTATGCTCCTGTCCGGAGCTGTGAATAGGCCGGTTCATGTTTGGAAAGAATCATTTCAATTATTATCTGATGGAATCTTATATAAACAGAGGATTTTGGCTAATAATTCAGGTGACGGTATATTTAATCTCATTGTTTGCAGGTTTTGTGCATCACAGTCTCGGTGATTGATTATTATATTTAACAACATTACTCTTCTGTATTGCAGATTTGATGTTATTAGAATACCAATTACAGAATTTGACATTAACTGAAATCGAAAAAATACTACAAGCAAATCGGAGCACTCTCAAAGATTTTAAAACTATTCCATATCCAGATGATTATGTCCTGCGACAGCTAGGAAATAGGTTTATATATGATGAAAGAAATTATGATATCCCTACAATGAAATCTGAATTTGCGAGTCTGTTTGCGGCAATGACAGGTGTGTGTAAATGCTTATAATTACACTTTGTGTATTACATGTGTGCTTCTTACATATCTGATTTTATCTTCTTAGATGAACAAAAGGTGATCTATGAACAAATTATGATTGTTGTTTCGGAACAAAAAGGTCAGGTTTTCTTTTTGCATGGCTATGGTGGTACGGGCAAAACATACATGTGGAGAACATTAGTAGCTGCCTTGAGGTCAAGGCATAATATATGTTTAACAGTTGCAACAAGTGGTATAGCTGCTCTATTATTGCCCGGTGGCCGAACCGCACATTCAAAGTTTAAAATACCAGTCCCCACATTAGAGAATTCAACTTGTAAGATTAATTATGGTGATGAAGTTGCTGAGTTACTAAGGCAAACAAAATTAATTATTTGGGATGAGGCGCCAATGGCACACAGGCATGCTATTGAGGCGCTTGACCGGACATTGCAAGATGTAATGAGCAGTTACAGCAATTCTGATAGTGCCTTTGGGGGAAAAGTTGTTGTCTTCGGTGGGGATTTTAGATAGATTTTACCAGTTGTTCCTAGGGGAAGTCGTTCTGATATAGTCCATTCTGCGATAAATGCGTCGTATATATGGCATTCTGTAAAGGTGTTAACTTTGACTAAGAATATGCGACTACACTGCGGCCATAATCAACATGAAAGAAAGGAAATGCTTGAATTCTCAGATTGGCTCTTAAAAATAGGTGAGGGCAAAGTTTCTGAACCAAACGACGGATATGCCAACATTGAAATTCCAAATGAACTATTGATTACCGATTACACCGACCCTATTGATGCCATAATTGAGAGCACATACCCACAGTTCCTGTCTAACTTTCAATCGAATGACTACTTTAAGGATAGAGCTATACTGGCTTCAACCTTGGAGGTGGTTGATCAAATTAATGATCGAGTCCTCACATTAATGCCAGGTTCCAATTTTATACCGTATCCATTTCATTGCCTACAACCATGGTTTTTTTTATTCACCTCACAATTTCATTTTGTTTACAGGCAACATACATAACTATTATAGCTCAAATTCTGTCGATAGATCTGAAATTCATGACAGTGGCGTCGTTGATATTCTAACACCCGAATTCCTTAGTTCCCTTGCTACCTCAGGATTGCCTAACCATCACATTAAATTGAAGATTGGAACGCCTATCATGCTTATGCGCAATATTGATCAGGCAGTCGGGTTATGCAATGGAACAAGACTCATTATAACAAGGATGGCAAATCATGTTCTCGAGGCATCTATAATGGATGGAACAAATTTTGGCAACTTGGTTTATATACCAAGAATGGATATGTCCCCATCACAATCCCCTTAGCCTTTTAAACTAAATAGACGCCAATTCCCAATTGTTGTTTCCTTTGCAATGACAATAAATAAATCACAAGGCCAATCTCTAGATCATGTTGGACTTTACTTGCCAAATGATGTTTTTACACATGGTCAAATCTACGTTGCACTATCGAGAGCCACCAACAAAAACGCAATCAAAATATTGATACATGGTGAAGATGATAAACCCAAAAACTCAACAACAAATGTTGTATATAAAGAAGTTTTCAATAATATCTAGGTTGAACCGTATCATATTTATTACTTACATCTTTCCTTTTGAATATGAATATAATCAATATCAACATTTTCCAACACATTCGCACCAATGCTACCACATTTACGCCAATGACGTTGCACATTAATGGTACAGGACTGACTCTGCTTTTCACAGCTGTTTGGTCTGCAAGGCAATTTCAATGTACTCAATATCGAGAGTCTACTCAATATCAGCATTCTGCACATATTGTTCATTACCATTCATTTGGTATGTTCACAAATTTTCCCAACCTCCTGTTACGACATTTATGCTGATCCTACTCTGATCATTCTAAAAAGGCAATGGGAAATGTTGCATTTAAAACTTAGGGATGTGTATATATTGTGACCTCAAATTATATGCTTTACTGTAACTAAACTATTCTTCTACACATTAAACCTCAAGGAAATTAATACATGCTTATTGTTAGTCAGCTAATGGATTAGTAAACCATACATGATTGTATCATATGTTCATGCTTTTATTATGTGAGATGCAGATACTAAAATACTGATTTGCTTGATGCAGGGTTGGTACTAAATTGGTTGGTACTATATTTTGAAGAGCTAGACCAAAATTCATTGAGCATATTTTTCATTGTTCAAAAAAATTACCAGCAGGTAACATAAATAAATAATCATTATGTTGTTCTCAAGTCACCATATTCATCTAATCAACACACTTTCATTTATAGTGTTTGATACTATTTTGTATTGTTGGATTCCATTTTCATGTGAACTGTATTGAAGATAATATTGGTGATGGACTTAAGGTGATCTCAGAATGTTTTGCACAAACTTAAATGTCAACAGAACCAAGACCATAATTGTGAATTCCGACGATTTCTGTTCCTATTCTTTTTAGAAAGAGTTTGGTCAATTTAGTTAATTCATATTGTCTTTGCAAATGTTGCTCGACTCAGTATTTCATCATTTTGATTACACTACTGAGAAAACCAAATTTTGTATGCTATCATTAGTTTATGGTAACCAAATTTTATCAGTTTTCATCTCTGATTTAGATGAAACATGAGGCATGGTTTTGAGAAAACCCATCATCAGAATCACAATAAAGTTGACATTTTATGTTTAGCAGTTGTCATAATAAAGTTGCCAAATACTGTCATAATAAAGTTGAAACCAATTATCTATTCAAGGATAATTGTCATTACATCCACAAAAAGTGATTACAACTAAAAAAGTGATAACAACCAAAACAGAATATCATAAACCAGATATTCCAAAACAACCATTACATCCAAAATACTTGCAAGCCTAAGTTGATAACAAACTATAACATTCAAAACATTCAAAACAAAAACTATAACGAAAACCAACTCTAAACAAAACGATTCTTTAACTTACAGCAGATTCAACACCAGCATACAAGCATGCCGGCCTTCAGCTTCCATCCCCGCGCTCAACTGAAACCACAATTTCTTCTATAGGCGGATACTGAATTGAAAAATGCAGACAGTCCCCATCTTTTATGTCTCGATCTTTTGGAAAACCATATCAGCTCCCTAATAGATATTTCTCTAATTTCTTCAGTGTCTTCTTCACATCGCAGTAGTATGCAACAGATTCGTCTGAATCCCAGAGACGAACATAGACAATGGGTCCACGGAGACATTTCCTGATGACATCAGTAGGAATTTTTTGCACATATACATAAACATTAGCAATGCATTTATCTCCTAATAATATAAACCTAAACTTATCAATGGAATTCTGCATTACTTACAAGCACATTTTTCTTCAACTTCTTTGCATTCTTTACCACCATTGTCCAATTTGCTTCATGCTCAAACATAACAGGAGTTCCCCTGCAATATATCACCGGAATTAGATTACTTCATTTTCGGTAATACGTAATCTTACATACCCTCCAATATACAATTGATTCTATATGTCTATGATTCATTACGATTACCTTCCCGTTTTTCTAAGACAGCATCCTGCTTCTATGCCAGACACTGAACCCTTTTGTTTGATCTTTACATCAGCACTGCAGACACAACAGAGTTTCCAGATTATTAAAATTGAGACAACAGGATGACAAGTTTTCCCATTCAGCACCCAACCAACAAAACAAACATTAAATATGACTTCTTTACATTAAAAGAATCTTAAAAGTACCTTTTCCTTTTTTGGGACCAATTTCCTGCTTCTTTAACAGGCCCCACATTCTCTTCTTTTTCCTTTCCATCAGAACTGCAGACACACAACAGTTTGTTAGTTACTTAGATTGACCCATTGAATACCAAATATGTTTTTGCTTCAGTTTTACAGAATAGACAATGCAAATAACGATAACGCTGACTGGATCATGACTTTCCCATTTTCGGAAGACAAATACCCAAAAATCCAAACAAATTCTATCCTCTAAATATAATCAGTGACATCAATCCAACACTAAACATACACATCACAAAATAGATATGCTATGAAAAATACTATCATACAAATTATATCTTCAAAAAAACAGACACAATAAGTTGCATGCAACTACTACAGATACATGTATTCCGTTCCAACCTCCCAGCAAGTGTCGCGCGTTCTGGCTCCATCACGAACTTCTTCCTCAATGTCCTAACAACCTGACGTTGTTCCATACCCTGACGAACCAACATCTCCCTGCTAAGCTTATCCCATTGCCTTCTCGGTCCCGTCCCACACTCTTGCTCTGTCCTCGGCACCACCAGAATGGAATGCTACGCGATCCGTTGCCCTGCTTGCAAAAACAATAACGTTAAATTTTTAGTATTCCACTACGATACAAATAGTAGTCACACCACACACCTTTCCCCAATGCCATGTCGGTCCATACCCACCCCTTCACATTCTACTAATACCTTTTTTTAATTATTTAATTAACTTACTTTATTTATTAATATTTGTTATAAAAAAATTAACTCAATTTTAAAAGCAATGATTGTCTAAGCTTTTTCATGCTGATAACTTATTACTTTGGATAAACAATTCCAGTTTTCAAGATAACATAATTCTATTTATTCTACTTTTACATAAATAATTTCCTTTATTTTATTCCCTGTCTTTTCAAAATACAATCTATAAATAAATATATCGGTTGTTTCCACTATGATTCTTATTGATCCAACGACCCAAAATAGGGAACCCATAATAAACTATAAAAATAAATTACATCAATAATAAGTTATAAAACTACCATAGCCTATTATATATGTTCCAAAGGCTGAAACCACTGTTGCCAACCACACTTCCTAAAGCAACACAACCATGGCTGCAGAACGTCCGCGCCGTCTTCCTCAAGGGTACGCAAACGACTTCAATCTTTCTTACCATTTCCCTTTAATTGTTGTAGGCTTTCTTAATCGGCTTCCAATGATTCGCATTCCTATTTTCTGCAACACCCACATGCAGGATGTTGAATCAACCGTAAAAAAAATTGATTGTCGAAGTCGCAACAACTACTGAGGACCGCCGGCGCCTTAAGGGCGTCCTTACTAAGGGAGACTATCTCAAACTGTGTCTGGAAACGGATTCAAGAGAAGGAAACAGTAGGTCGCAAGATGGAACCTTGCAATCTCGGTACGGTTCCACTATTTTCTTTGCATGCATGTTTACCCAATGCCTTATCAAAACCTAACTAATTCCCCTATCCTTTCATTGCAACAACATTGGTGCAGAGTTAGATCGCCTACGGCCGAATACGGACCAGCCACTCCCAAAAAAAGGGTCTCATTTGCTGCAGATCCTATACAGGTTTCTTCACCTCCCCAGGTTGTGATCAATCAACCGCAAACACCTGCACTCCCAATGCGTCCCAGGTATAATCTCCCATAACTCAGCTAATGACTTATGTTGCAATGACAAATTTGTATACATATACCTTACAAAATTAGTTTATAACATTGTCTCTGCATACTAACAAATTTTACATCACAATCAAATGCACCTGAAATAATCACTATAATGCATGACATGGTACATTGTTAATGTTCTTATGATATTTTACTAAAAACATATATTCCATGTCTATAGCTGGCAGGAAGCCCCTCCCACAGGTCACCTAAATTCTGGGTCTACTTTTAATGAACCAGATACACTAAGGGCCCGTAGGGCAAGGTATACCTCACATATGACACTTCCATGTATTGGCAAAACTAACTCCATCCTGCATTAATTACTTATTACTACTGCTTCTATGTTTTTCATGTCATGCTATAAACGTGGAATCATGGTTGAGACAGAGAAAGGAGATTGACGACCAACTACGAGAACTGAATACAGACACATCGCAAGTCCAGTTTCAAAGGGATGACCATTTACTGTCTGAGAACATCATGCTTAATCAGCATCCTATAGACATAATGCAAGGGAGCAACACCGCTGAGAAAATCCAGAATAAGACTAACGTTCCAACCAACATCAGGTAATCCGTAACATAACTAAACATATATGCTGCATTGCGGCAAACAACCACCACTGTCTACTATCAAACACACCTTTGGCTTTCTATGAATACTATAACTCAGTCCGCATCGAATTGATATTACACTCTCAATCTGTCATCGTCATTTTCCCTTTATACTAATCATTATCTCTTCAACATTCATTACAGCTCTTCAACGCATAAACAGGCTGCCAAGCAAACATCTGATAACCAACAATCTGATGGGCAGATGTTGGATGATCAACAATGCAACAATGAATTCTACTGGGAAAAGACAATCACTTTTGGATACAAGGCTACAAAGAATGTCATGGTAAGTTCCAAATTACATAGTCCTTGAACATAATAGAGTTACTGCAGACAAATTGTATAACTCAGTCTTATGGTACCATTTGGGCAGCATTTTCCAAACACGGTTACACGTGAAGTTTTACGCGTCAACCAGCCAACTATTGAGTTGGTCGATGTAGACGACGGCAGGATTTATCGGGCTGATGTGCGTTCTGCACGCCGTAACGGGAAAATCAACAACATGGAGAAGTTTATGACAAATGGGTGGTACCAGTTTGCTGTGAATAAGAGGCTTGGTAGGGGTGACACGCTTTAATTCACAATAACAATTCCCCCCCAAAGGCTCTATGTCTCCGTTGTTAGAAGACATGAACACCCTTAGATTGTGAACGGCATGTTGCCACTTTGTGTCGTCGAACTATTCTATGTTTGGATAATTACTATTGCCTTAACTTTTTAATTTCCCCCTTTTCTACATGTTATTTTGTTACATATGTTGGATACTATCAGATATATTACATATCTGTAGTAAGCTTTAATCTTTGCACTTTCTTTTACTAAATAACTTATCATTCAACACAAAATCTTATCATATTAATTTTTAGTAAATAACAAATATACTAATTTTCCTTATATTTAGAAATTTGGTATAATTTTAAATTCTTATGCACAACTCTTCAAATCCTATTAATGTTATTTCCCAAACCAATGCTTTTATTTATTGTTAAATTCTATTTTTATAATTTTTACCCTATTTAGAGATTTTATTTCAAAATTTCACTTTTAAATTCTTTTTTTATTCCTTTATAAAAATAAACAATAAACAGCCCAGGTGGCACCAATATCATATCAATTCACTGTATTAAAATATTCAATTTGACTTAGACATATCTATTTAAGTGAGAAAACAAATCTTGCAAATCTCTCCAACAACTTTGTCATGATCTCTATATCATTAATATCTTTTCCAAAATGTTTTTTCCCAAAAACAATTGATTTATTATTAAAGTCTATTCTAAATAGTATTTCTTGCCTCCCTATTAAATTCCTTTTACTTTTAATCAAATCTCATTTTTATCAATTTTATACATATCATAGCATATTTTACACTTTATAATTTTTTCTCCTTTTAAATATAAACCTATAGTTAAATAACTCTATGTAATACAAATTTTATAATCAATATTTTAATTCTTATAAATCAAAATTTTATTCACTATAAACTTTTTAAAACCTTATAAATTTTATTATTATCACTATTTTTATTATCAACAATGTTTCAATTTTTTCTTAATTACTTCTTTCTAATAATATTTACTTAAAATGTATTTATTCATGTTGATGATATTTATTTATTAAATGAACAAATATTTACTATTACTATTATATTATTTGATATTTATAAATACAAACAAATACATTCCTTTTACTTTTAATCAAATCTCATTTTTATCAATTTTATAGATGTCATAGCATATTTTACACTTTACAATTTTTTTCCCTTTTAAATATAAACCTATACTTAAATAACTCTATGTAATACAAAATTTATAATCAATATTTCAATTCTTATAAATCAAAAGATAATTATTGATTTGAGGAAAAAAAATTATAATAAAACTATTTATTCACTATAAACTTTTGAAAAGCTTATAAATTTTATTATTAACACTATCATTATTATTATTATATTATTATTATTATTAGTTATGTTTTTTTAATTCCGAATTTTGAAATAAAAGTTAATAACAATATGCATTTTATTCAGTAACATTAAATAACTTGAAAAATACTGCTTTCATAAAATTAAATTACTTATACATATTTAGTTGTTGAATCAAGTTATTTAAAGATTTTGACCAATCATTGAATTGCACCTCTTTTTAATAACTATAATTCAAGTTTTGTAGAAATCATTAAAGTGTAACAAAAAATAGTCAAAATGATTTATAACATAATAATAACAATAAAAAGTAAAATGAAATATGGAGAATATAACAAAATTTCATGGTAGAAGATCAAACAATCAATTAGAATATATCATCAACAATCAAATAAAATAACTTCATAAGACCAGCTTTAAAATAACCAACATTAATGTTTGTGCACAAACATAACAACTCAAACAAACTCGTCATATTTTAAAAACAAACATAAATATAGCATAACAGTTCAACTAAATTAGAAGACAAACTTGAAATAATGGATCAACAAACAACAAATTCAAATTAAGAAACTTTGGTAGACCAGTACATGACGCACATAACCATAATTTGAAAACTTAGTCACGAACTCGAAAACCACTCGATGTCATAAAGTTCTCCCAGTTGTAGTCATGCTCATCATCATCATCAGAATCAAACATATAAACCTCTAGTTCGTCATCAACGGCTGCATGAAATTTGTTAAACCTCCTACCCACTGTTCCTGATTTACTTAATCTTTTCCTCTTCTGTCTTTTTCGCGCAGCAGCAGGCCGACGTGCCTGATGGAAAAAACCAGTAACTGATTATTGTGAAGAAGAACAACAGAATATTTCATGTGACATAAAGACAAACAACAAATCACAACGATGGAGATGTTCAAGAAACCCCAAAATGACACAGTATTCAACAGAACCATACCGGTTGGAACTCATGACGATGTTCAACATCAGGAAGATGTCGATGGTGCAAAGGGCGGGTGTTGTCAGCATGTGGTTCATTCTCTGGAAGTCGTTCGATGTCAAGCTCTGCTGTTACCTGAACAGCCACATGAAGTTGTTGTTGCGCCTATTGATTAAATAACAAAAAAGCATGTCAAAACGGGAAGAAAAACAAATGCAGAACTGTATATAGTATTTCAAAAAAAAAATATGCCATTTACGAAATTGAACCTCCTCTGCTTGATGGACAACATCAGGGTGATGTCGGTGGTGCAGGGGGCGGGTGTTGTCAGCATGTGGTTCATTCTCTGGAAGTCGTTCGATGTCAAGCTCTGCTGTTACCTGAACAGCCGCATGAAGTTGCTATTGCGCCTATTCATTAAATAACAAAAAAGAATGTCAAAAGGGGAAGAAAGACAAATGCAGAACTATATATAGTATTTCAAAAAAAAATCTGCCATTTACGAAATTGAACCTCCTTGGCTTGATAGACATCAGATGGCTGTTGTAATGTCGTCAATGGTTGCATTACAGCCGCACTATGCACTGGTGTAGCCTGTGAAACCTGCTTTCCGTCATTGGTGGCCATAGAAGCAGTGCTAACTTTCGAAATTGTAGTTTGTGTGGATAACAGAAGGAAGGTTGTATATAAACTTTAGCCTAACACTCTTAATCTTCTCCCTGCATTGTAATGCAAAACCATTAATTAGTTTGGAAAATGTATTATTGGAAGATACTGAGGCAAAATAATAAGTACCCATAAGGAAGATTAATGAGAAGTGGGTTATAATTTGGCATTAAAACCCAATTATATTTTTGCTTGAAAGGTATTTTGAAATCCCAATGTATTCCAATTCTATAAATCAATCTACCGAGAGCACAATATGACAAATCTTGTGACTTTTTGCTGTAATATAACTGTTGAGTTTTAAAATAGTCCATACTTATAATAGTAGTGTATCTTACTTTACACAAATTTTCTAATAAAACTCAAAATTTAAGTGAAATTTACCTAACTCAATTATCAACTACCATTGTGCTGACAAACCAGTGCCGGACAAAGATCATAGCATCATAAAAGCATGAATGTAAATCAGAACCTCAAAACTACATACTAAAGAATTGAGAGAACAACAGAATATTATTCGATCATCAGTCTACTTTCATCGCTTCCAGCCATAGGATAAGCTTATTCATCTCACAATGTTATTTCTTTTATGTTTATCCGCAGCTCTAGAGTAATTACCCGTGTTGTCACTGGCTTATTTTGGTTGGAGGCATAGTAGTCCCCTCAATACAAGAATGAAAAATTAAAATAGAAAAGTTTATGATTTCCAAAGAATAAACCTGTTAACCACATTCACACTTTGGATCTAGCCGCCCATGTTAAAACCTCATACATGGAACACTTCGAGGACCACACCTTTAAAATAAATCAGTGACTTATATATTTTGAACTAATATAATGAGATCTTGAGGAACACACAAATATAACTAGAACCACGAGAACCATGTTTTCTAAATTGTATGTCTCCAAAAAACTTTTCTGAATATGAGCAACCACTTCATACTCATCAAACAACAATTCCTCAGAACTACATTCAAAACAAACATCATTGTCATTTATATGCCAACTAAATTTCCGATCTCATTGGCTAACCTATTCCCCAATTTCAAAAACAATTGAACTATAGATTAAGTTTGTATCACTAATCTATAAGAACCAGTTGCCACCCGCACTCCATCCCTGCTCAGACAACACTCATACTTATAAAAAATCCAATCATTTCCATTTAAATCACAAAGCTGCCAAATTCAAACAAAACCATAATTACTTATAACACAAATTAATGCAGCAGAAATTAATTAACAACTAATCATCCCTTCCAAACTAAGCACACTAAACATCTTAAATATGGAAATTTTCATCTCAATTATCAACTACCATTATGCTGACAAACCAGTGTCGGACAAAGATCATAGCATCATAAAAGCATGAATGTAAATCAGAACCTCAAAACTACATACTAAAGAATTGAGAGAACAACAGAATATTATTCGGTCATCAGCCTACTTTCATCGCTTCCAGCCATAGGATAAGCTTATTCATCTCACAATGTTATTTCTTTTATGTTTATCCACAGCTCTAGAGTAATTACCCGTGTTGTCACTGGAAATTTCTCATACCTTCCAAACTAAGCACACTAAACATCTTAAATTTGCAAATTTTTCATGTAAATTTGTCAAAAAGCATCACCTCAAACTAACAATAAGAAGTCTATCAGGAACCATTGCTATCATAGCGCATGTTTCATTACACAACAAACATAATTAACATTAAAAACTAATAAATAAACTCAGTCTAACCAATCGAAAAACCAAACAGAAAATTAACAGAAACTTAACAGGAAATTAACGGAAACTGTCATTAATCTTAAACATGAAAGTTAACAGAAAATTAACAATAGATTACTAATTTCAACAACTAACTCGTTTGATTTTCCACGACTACCAATGTTTCTCAACCATTTCACTCAATATCAATTTTTTCCACCAGATTCAAACATCCAAACATACACTTATTAAATCACAAAGCTTACATAAATCTGTTAAACACGATTAAAATAAACACAAACTTTACACCTTCTCAAAATCACAACATGACATCAACTTCAACTGATCTAACTGACCAAAATACTGAATTTATATTTAAAGATTTCCATTACAGATTTATCATAATTCTGTGCAAAATCGTTACACCATCATACATACTAAACCTAAAACTAAAATCTTAATACATACTTTCATCTTATTTACAATTTAATAGCTTAACCATCATTCTGTTCCCAGGAGGCTTGCGAATGCAGAATCCAAGTCTATCCTCATCCTTCAAATCTTTTTCCTTTGAATACTCATACTAACCATGCCCAACAAACTTCTCTACATGGTACCCTCTGTCACGAATATGGAGTTCACAATTGTAAATATTTTTCGTATCACAGTCATACATCAAAACTCGATCGGATTCCAGCCCCACACATTCCTTAATCACGTGTTGCGGAATTTGCTGCACAATCACAACCAAAAAACCCTATTATACCATATATATTCCTTTATGAACTTTACAAATCATATGTCTTAATCACATACTTGCCATCACATTCCTTTTTGCAGTATTCGCACACCGTATGTCCTTATACCATACAACAAACCTAACCATTCATTATAAAACATTTTTTCAAACACTTGAACGCATTACTATAACATACAAGCAAACAAATAAATTAGTTCCCAAACATGCAAAACCATATTCACCCTAAAACCTTAATAGACAACATGAAATGTATGCTTTACCTTTTCCCCTCTGTCTGCAAACCACCACTTTTCAACACCGCTTCCTCCTTCGAGCCTCTCACCACCCCTCCCCCATCATTGCCTTTCCGTTCCATTTTGAATTCGTCTCGTCTTCTCCGGTCGCTGATGCCTCACAATACAAACCCTGAGATTTAATCAATTCCCTTTACGCTTCAAAATTTTACTTTCCCTTCTGTTCTGGACTGGACCAATGGCTAGAATTGGCCCAATCCGCCTCTGCTCCAGAGCGGCCCATATTGCCTAAGTCCAATCCACAGAGGGGAAAAAGTGACCTTTCTGCCCCTCAAATCGGGCAAGGAATGCAACGTTCCTCCCCGGCTTTGATGCCCGTTACGCACGGCTTCCTCACTGCCTGAACAGCAAAGGGCAGGTGCCCAAAACTGCGCCTATGCCCGACATAACGGCTAGTTTCGGGCACCCTGCCCGACATAACAGCTAGTTTGGGTGGTTACCTATTCTTTGGGGAAAACTGTTATTTCGCCCCGAAAATAGGACCGTTGGCCACGCGCTGGGGGCTCTATATAAACCCCCTCGCTTGAGAGGGTCAGGTATCCAACATTGACCCTAAGAATTCATACTTTGTACTTGCCCCTTTTCTCTGACCCTTTCTCACTTGAGCGTCGGAGTGCCTTGCAGGTACACCCCCCTCATCTCCATATGACCAGCATCCCTGACGCACTTGGCGGCCTGATTCTACAGGATCTGATCCAGCCTTCACGATCAAAACGTTTCTAGTCGAAAGATTAATGCGTGTTGGTAATCTATCTAGAATCACCCTCCAACCAAAAATCTTGAATTTTAAAGGAATTGTAGTTTTCCACATGGTACATAACAAAACAGAAAGTGAGGTATCAAACTGAATATCATTACCCAACAACAACAGTTTGGAGTAAAAGGATTTGACAGTAAAACATTTGGATGCATCAAAAGGCCAAATGAAAAAAATCCATACCAACAAAGGCCGGCTGAATATTTTCCAGTAGCACTTTCAATTCGACGAGTTCTGCTGCTGCCTGCGAACTTGACGTCAGCATCTCATTGATCACGCCCCACGACCACGATTGATTAGTCCAACTCCCCATTTCTGCAACAGTGGCTGTTTTACGCCCAAACTCTTCAAACAAAAGCGGAAACAGAATCTTGAGAGGCGTATTACCCAATCAATTCGAAAACCAAAACATAATCAAATCACCATTGCCGAGCCTGCAAGAGATGGATTTCGACAAGTGCATACCCACCATGGAATCATTGATATTCATAAGGTCTTTCCACCAAAGTGATGCAGAAAAAGGCATATTCGACGACTCTTTTGAAAACAACCTGTCGTACCCCAAATTTTGACCACTCTTCTTTTCCATTTTCAAGTAACTTAGGATTTAGATCACTAACAAACCCTAGAGTCCATATGAGTCATTTGGTCAAATACAATGACCTAAAAAGTCAAAGAAGGACCATTTTGACTCTTTAGGAGTTTTAATCTCATCGTAGTTTAGTTACTTTTTTTTTAACTTTTCAGGGTATAATTTTAATTTTAATTTAATATATATTTTCATTTAATTAACTAGTTAGGATAGTATATAATCATTTTAGAAAAATTTAGGACTAACCTATTAGAAGAATATTTAGAAGTCTTTTTTTAGTGGCTATTATTATTCGTTAGAAATTAATTAGGATTAATCAGTAAAGTTAAATAATTTATTAGTGGCATTTCATTTCAACTAAATACAATAGCCCATCTGGTAGGGGTCTAATGATAAGGACATACAAGCATAAAGGCATCAGTTCAAATCTCACCTTCCTCACTTTTTGTGTTTCTTTCTATCTTATTTGTTTCTAACTTTTCTACTTATTTTTAAATCTTAAAAATCACAAAAATATCATTTTTTTATCATTTAAATTTAATTTTCGTATTTATTTTCTAGGCATTTTTTAAAAATATTATTTTTCACTTTTTTCCATATCATTCATAAAAATATCCAAAAAAATCATAAAATAAAAAATATTGAAAAAAAAAATTCTTCTTTTTAGAAAGAATCAATATGATTGATACAAAAAGTCATAAAATCAAAATCAATTAAAATTGATTTTTTTAACCCCCAAGGGTTGGCCTAGTGGTGGAGGTTTGGGTCTTGAGAGTGTGCTCCTCTCAAGGTCTCAGGTTCGAATCCTACTAGGTGCAATCAACTCGTGTGTGGGCCAGTCCATACGGAGCTTTGCTCTGGCTTGAAACGGGGCCCCCGCTAGTGGACGGTGGGTATTGGTCCCTCTTGGATTAGTCGGTCGCAAGGCCGGATACCAAGATTTCCAAAAAAAATTAAAATTGATTTTTGGGCCTTTGATTATTTTTATTGATCAAATTGATTTCTTCCTTTTTAATTAACCCTAATTTTCCCTATAAATATAGTCTTTTCTTCAGATAATTTTTCGGACTCTAACACCCACAATTGCACAGAGGATTTCACACCTAGAGTCCCAAACACAAAATTTCAAAACTTTTCAAGAGTCCCCGAATTTTTCAGAGTTTTTATTCTACTTTAATTTATTTTTAACCATATGATGATTATCTAATGGTTGTTTTTGTTTCTTGATTTAATTGGTTTTTTTAGATTCAAGGAGAAAATCAGATCAAGGACAAAATGAAAAGACAGGATTTGAGGGACAAAACGAAAAAGACAGGAGTTGAGGGAGAGTAATTGATTGCATAAAAAAAAGGAAAAAGCTCAAAAGCTTATTTGTCTTGCTCACCGGGATAAACCTCGATCCCGTAGGTTGGTTTTAGGATATTATTTTATCGTGGAATACATGAATATTGAATTTGTTTTATTTATTCTATTTTTATAATTAGCTTGGCAATTAGTATTATCCTTATAACATAGGAATTTCACAAATAATAATAATAGTCATTCTATTTTAATCAAATTCAAAAGTTAAGACAAACGTAGAGCAATTGAAATTATCCTAAATCAACATTGAAGAATTCGATACAGTAACATAACCAAATCCGAAAACAAATCGAAATTCAAATTGAAACACAAATAAATGAAACAACCCAGAACCAAAATCGAATCACAACCGAATTCGAAATCAATCATCAAACCCACTTGGAATCTCAGCCGAGAACATTAAGTCAAAATCCGATTGGAATCGAGAAATCGAAGATAAAAAACTGAAGTCGAACCCAACCCCGGCGGTTGCACCTCGCACGAACACCACAAATTATTCCGCCGGAAAACCCCTCCGACCCAACCACCTCCGATTGCAACTGTGAAACCCACTGCGACCGCCGTACAAACCCGCTGTCGGAATCTATTACCACCGCACGAAACACCCAACCCCTTTGCATCTGGATGATTCATAATAAGAGTTTCGTTTTTCTGTTTTGATTGTGAAATTGGAAGTGATTTTTGGATGTTTGTTTGAAACTCGATGGCATGGATTCTGTTTAAATGGTTGAATTTGTTTAAGAGAAAGAGAAAGGTGAGGGAATGAACAGGGGAAGAAGAAGCCGAACAAGGGGATAAAACATGTTACTTTGTATTTTAGTTTTTTACTTTAATTTTTAAAGAGAGAACCATTTTCTTTTTTTATATTGTGTTTGTTATTTTTAGGAGTAGTTTTATTTTAAAGGAAAACTAGTATGATACCCGTGCGCGCGCATTTTTTTTTCAAATGTATTTTTTTTATAATGTTTTTTTGTGTAGAATATATTTGTTGTTATAATATTTTAATAATAATTAAAATATGGGAAAATTGTATGTTGAAGAATATAATTGAGATAAGGTTGTATTGAGAAAAAAGATAATATTTTATATAACAATTAATTTACATTTTGTAATACCATTTAAAAAATAAATCAATTTAATTTGCTTCAAAACCTTTTTGCCCACAATATTAACAGGAAGAACGGGAAATAAATTGGGGGAAAATTGAGAAATATTAGAAATGATTGTAAATGGGGAATGAAGGTGATCGTGAAGGCTGGATCAGATCCTGTAGAATCAGGCCGCCAAGTGCGTCAGGGATGCTGGTCGTATGGAGAGGAGGGGTGTACCTGCAAGGCACTCCGACGCTCAAGTGAGAAAGGGTCAGAGAAAAGGGGCAAGTACAAAGTATGAATTCTTAGGGTCAATGTTGGATACCTGACCCTCTCAAGCGAGAGGGTTTATATAGAGCCCCCAGTGTGTGGCCAACGGTCCTATTTTCGGGGCGAAATAACCGTTTTCCCCAAAGAATAGGTAACCACCCAAACTAGCCGTTATGTCGGGCAGGGTGCCCGAAACTAGCCGTTATGTCAGGCATAGGCGCAGTTTCGGGCACCTGCCCTTTGCTGTTCGGGCAGTGAGGAAGCCGTGCGTAACGGGCATCAAAGTCGGGGAGGAACGTTGCATTCCTTGCCCGGTTTGAGGGGCAGAAAGGTCACTTTTGCCCCTCTGTGGATTGGACTTAGGCAATATGGGCCGCTCTGGAGCAGAGGCGGATTGGGCCAATTCTAGCCATTGGTCCAGTCCAGAACAAGAGCCCCCCAAGTCGTTGCTCTCGAGCATGGGAGTGATGACTTAAGAACTGCTCGTTGCTCCGGGGAGCTAACATAGAGTCGTGGTTTGTAGACGAGGAGGATTGTCTCAAAGTGCTCGTGACCCCCTATGTCCGTGAGATTCGTGGTCGTGACCTTGTTGCCCGGTGTTCGGGGAGACTAAGAGTCAGACAGAATTGGAAACGACGAGACGCCACGTGTACCTAGAGTTCCATGTAGCAGTTAATAGGTAATGATGGCTAGCGGATAGTCATAATGGCCTACGGGCGCGTGGTTGTACGTGCCCCTTTGTATAAAATGGGGGGGAAACTGTTTCATTCGAAACTTTTCCTTTCTTATTTCTCTTCGTCTCTTCGTAGTTCTTGCCCATCGCCGTCTTCAGCTTTCCGACCACCGTCACCAGCTTCGAGCAGCTTCTACCTTCTTCTAAAACCAAGTAATTTTTCCGATCTGTGGCTTGCTTTACTCCTTTTCATCGTTAATGGTAGATTATATGCGGTTAGGGTAAGCTTTAGAGGACAAAATAGGTGGATTTCTGGCGAGTGTTGGTGGTGGACGGTGGTTGTACCATTTTCTTCCTCTAGCATCTCGCCGGAGTATGTAGTACGTACTGGTTAGGAGGGCGGTTGACGGCGTCGTCGCGATGGCGACGCTCGCAGGACCGTCGTGGCGTTTCATCTGTTGAGCGAATGACGAATTTTCCGACGGAACATTCCCAGATTCTGGTGAAGCTTTGCAATTTCTGGTGGAGCTTCAAACGGAAACTGGGTATGAGCGCGGGGAGGCTCCTTGCAAGAGGATGATATGTTTCGAGAGTCTCCTCGCGGGGAGGTTTTAGCTTTTCTTTTGACGTTAGGGCTTAGGCCGGGGACGTTGTCCTCAGCCCTTTGCGCGCCCTTTCACTTGACTTAGCAGTGGAAGGGTGGATTTGATTTACTGTCGAATTCACTGTCTTCTCTGCTTTTCAGGTGATCGTAATGGTGACGGGGCCAGACAGAGAGGCCGTTCTAGATACGTCCGAGGAGGAAACTGTCTCTGAGGAGAATAGTAGCTCGACGGCCTCGAGCTCGGCGACCTCAAGTTCCTCCAGCAATGCCAGGGAGGAAGAAGAGTTGGACGTAATGGAGGAAGACGTCGAAGGGTTCTCCACGAAGGAGTGGGAGGTGGCCGAACCTTCCGAGCACATTCTACGTTCGCAAAGTCCTTGGCAGACGTCTTTACGGAGGTTGGACCGGAAGGGGAGTGGAAGGTGCATTTCCCTACTTTGAACGAGCGGGTCTGCACGGACTTCGGGGACCGCTTCACAATGTATGAGTATGCCTTCAAAGAGCTGGGACTGAGGCTGCCTTTTACTGATTTCCAGCGGTCGGTGTTCGGGCATCTGAAGTTAGCCCCTACACAACTGCACCCTAATTCGCTGGCCTTCATCCGGGCTTTCGAATTGGTGTGCGAGCATCTCTCCCTGGGGGCTACTCTCCCTCTATTCTTCGCCTTTTTCCATCTCCAAAGGCAGCTGACGGGGAAGAAGTATGGTTGGGTTTCTCTGAAGCAGCCTCGTAGGCTGTTCAAGCCGTTCTCGGAGTCGATTCGGACTTTCAAGGAGTGGTACTTCGTCGTGGAACTCGTGTCCGAGGTGGCCCAGGACAGCACGTATGTATGGGAGATAGAGGTTGACGAGGACGGAAATGAGCTGCTCAACGAGGAGGGGAAGTATATTGGGCGGAGGCTGTACAAGTTCCCAATTCACTAGGCACCTGACCATTTTGCCAAGAAGCCCAACAAATACGTCTTTCAGCCGAGCGACCTGCGCGTGCAGGACGCTGTGGCTTACGAGGCGCTGGTGAAGTGGGTCAACCCCTTCAGTCTTGCTGAGTGTTGGACGAGCAAGGGCATCCCTATCTTCGAGGAGGATGGGAGCCAGAGAGTTGAGCGCAGATTCGTCAATGTTAAGGCACTGCTGGAGTGCAAGACTCCCGCGGACCCTGAGAAGCTGCTCGGTAGTCTTAGTTATTTAGATTTTGTTCGTGTTATTTCTTTTCCTCGTAACTAACGTGCTCGCTTTTTTATTTGTGCAGGTGAGATGCCTCAGGCTCGCGATCGCGTGGTGAGGAATGCTCTGGCGAGGAATAAAGCTGGAGCGGCTCCTCCTAAATCTCGGCTTGCTGGTGCCCGTGCTCCTCCTCCTATTTAAGCTGTTGTGGGGACCTCTTTTTCTCCCACTCCTGCTCCACGGAGATCTCCTCTGTCCTTGACCGGGCGGGCGAAGCGGCCAAGGACATTTGACGCTGTGGACCTTACCTGGGTGCCGGAGAAAGGGAAGTTTAAGCTCCCTCCGTGCATCCTTGATAGGAGGTTTTTCGAAGGCAACTCTTTTGTCGTCCCCCGGGCGGAATCTCTTCGCTTGGAAGGCATGGATCGCCCGAGCAAGAGGGCGCTGGTGGCCCAAGATGCTTCTGCCTTGGTAAGGATGCTGGAGATGGTTGCTGTCTATGCAGAAGGGGACTCTGCACTTGAGTCCGAACTCAATGCTGCCCGGGCTTCTGAGGCGTCCCTCAAGGAGGAAGTTAAGAGTGCCGGCGAGGCTCGGAGAAAGGCCGAATAGGAGACGGTCAGGCTGAAGGAGGAGGTCTCCAAGCTGGCGGCGGAGAAAAAGGCTGCCGAGGAGCTGAACAAGGAGTTGATGGCGGCCAACGCCCCGGGTGCCGACGAGCCGGATGATGTAAAAGAATTGAAGACTAAGTCCAAGCTGGTTGCCCGCATCCTGCTGGCCGAAGATGATGGCATCGCCGTGGAGGAGGAGTCTTTCCAAAGCGCCGTGGCTCAATTAAGGGTGGTGAACCCTGGGCTTGAAATCTCTGCCGAGGGCACTCACTATCTTGCGTGTGTTGAGGATGGTCATATGGTCTTGCCCGAAGGTCTCCTTGTCGTTACCCCCGAGGATCAGCCCGCAGAGGAGCGGGGGCCCGAGCCAGAGTCAACCGAAGCAGTGAGTACCGCTCTCATCCGCGAGACGCCTGAAGTGCAGAAACCCATTTACTTCACAAGCAAAGCGTTGTAATGGCCCCCCGTTTTATGTAACAACATACAATTGTGGTCTTTGCGGCCACTTGTTAAATTATCACATATTTAGTTCTCTCGTTTGCATGACTTTACTTGCTTTTATTTTTGCTAAGTGTTGTATGCATGCTTGTTATGAATGTATGTCCGCCCGTAATAGGGGGTACTTGACTTGTGTGACTATTTGGGGGAAGTTGCTCGTTACAGATGTGTTCGACAGTTAGGGGAACTGGTCGAACTGTCGGGGAATATCCTGGCGGGGAGCGAAGCTCAGGTCGCGTTTGAGGCCTGAGTTCGCGGCGTGAACGTCCCATCGCGAGCTGGGGTTCTGCCAATTGTGGTACTTTGACGATGGAGATGCTCGATCGAGGAGCGCTGTCGAGCAATTACCCGGCTCGTTACTGAGCGGGGCTATGCTTTAATCGTATGTGACGCTTGTACCTACACGTGCATAGTGGCCGGTGGCTGACGTTCTTCGTTGCGACGGGTCGAACCGAGGATTTAGTTGTAGTATTGTTTTAGCTTTTCAGTGTTCCATGGTCGAGCGAGTTCTTCCCCAGTGAGATGTTCTAGGTAGTAGGCCCCATTTTTCGTTTTTGCCCAAACGCGATAGGGTCCCTCCCAATTGGCTGCTAGTTTGCCTTCGCGAGAGTCTTTGTGGTTTCTTCTTAGGACAAGGCTTCCCACGTCGAACTCTCGTCGTATCACTTTGGCGTTGTGCCTGATGGTGATCTTTTGTTTCAGTGAAGCTTCGCGGAGAGCTGCCCCGGTTCTGATTTCCTCAACGAGATCGAGCTCTTCCCTTAAAGATTCGTCGTTCATTTCCTCGTCTAGGGGCGACTCTGTCCGCCTAGAGGGCACGTGAACTTCGACGGGAATTACAGCCTCGGTTCCGTATGCTAAACGGAAAGGTGTTTCCCCGGTCGTTGAATGGGGAGTTGTACGGTATGCCCAGAGCACGCTGTGTAGCTCCTCGACCCATGCCTTCTTTGTTTCGTCCAGCCTTCGCTTGAGGCCTCGAAGGATGACTCAGTTAGCTGCCTCAGCCTTCCCGTTTGTTTGAGGTTGTTCGACGGATGCGAAGTGTTGCTTCGTGCCCAGTTGGGCGACGAAGTCTTGAAACTTCATGTCCGTGAACTGCGTCCCGTTGTCCGTTACTATCGCTTGGGGAATACCGAAACATGCAAGGATGTTTCGTTTGTAGAAACACAGGATGTTGAGGGCGGTTATTTTGGCTAGAGTTTTTGCTTCTATCCACTTTGTGAAATAATCTACGCCCACTATGAGGTACTTGTTCTGACTTGATCCTACCACGAAGGGTCCTAGGATGTCTAGGCCCCACCAGGCGAATGGCCACGGGGAGGACATAGCCTTGACCTCGTTGGGCGGAGCCAGGTGCATGTCCCCGTGCCGTTGGCATTTGTCGCATTTCTTCACGTGTTCTTTCGCGTCGTTTTGCATGGTCGGCCAGTAGTACCCTGCTCGGAGAGCCTTGCGAGCAAGGGACCTTCCTCCGAGATGTTGGGTGTTGATTCCCTCGTGGATTTCGCGCAGGATGTGTGCGACCATTTCCTCCTCGACACATTTGAGCAGTGGAATAGAGAATCCCCGCCTGTATAGTTTGCCTTCGACCAGGATATACGAGCAGGCTCTTCGCCTGATCGTGCTGGCCTCCTTTGCATCGGACGGGAGTTCGTCTTTGGCGAGATAGTTGTAGACTGGGGTCATCCAGCAGTTGTTGTCACCAATCACCTACACGTCGAGTGTCGGGGAGGCCTTCTCGATGCTGGATCGAGGAAGCACTTCTTGTATGACGGATTTGTTTCTGCCTTTCTTCTTTGTGCTGGCCAGTTTAGACAGCACGTCTGCTCGTACGTTATGTTCGCGGGGAACGTGTTTCACTTCCACTGTTGTGAACTCCGCCATTTCCTTCTTTACCAGGGCCAAGTATTCGGTCAGGTTGTCGTTTTTGGCTTGGTATTCACCCCGGGCCTGGAGGGCCACGAGTTGTGAGTCCGTGCAAATGACGACTTCTTGTGCGCCCAGGTCCTCGGCAAGGCGTAGCCCAGCGAGGAAGGCTTCGTATTCTGCCTGGTTATTGGAGATTGGGAAAGATAGTGTGAGTGATACCTCGATGATAATTCCTTCGTCGCTTTCCACTATGATCCCCGCTCCGCTTCCTGCCGAGCTTGAGGCACCGTCGACGAAGATGGTCCACTTGCACGCTTTGCTCGCGGGGGAGTCTGCGAATGTCATCTCCGCGACGAAGTCGGCCAGAGCTTGGGCCTTGAGGGATTTTCTTCCTTCTTATTGGATGTCAAATTCTGACAGCTCCAGCGACCATTTGAGCATTCAGCCGGCCATATCTGGTCGTCCGAGCAGCTACTTTATGGGCTGATCTGTTCGAACCACGATCGTGTGAGCCAGGAAGTAGTGTCTTAATCTTCTGACTGCGTTGATGAGGGCCAACACTTTCTCTATCTGCTGGTATCTTAACTCTGGTCCTTGCAACGCTTTGCTTGTGAAGTATGAAATTCTGGTATGACAGATCCCAGATGTCCTACATGATGTCGAGACATCTGGTCTGACATAAACAGCAAGGCAATTATAGACATTTAAAGAAGTTGCTGAAAAGTAAAGTGCACACAGAATTTGTTCACCCAGTTCGGTCTAACAACCTACATCTGGGGGCATACCAAGCCAGGAAGGAAGTCCACTATTAGCAGTATCAAATTACAGACTCAACAAACCAGTTGACAATCCACTAACTTAATCACTACCCAATGACCCTTCTATCTAAGTCCTCCCTAGATAAGAGACTTCATCTCACTCCCAATCATCGCAATGATGTCTAGCAGTCAATATCTCAGTCACTGCATCAACAACTTGATTTCCAAAAACTCTTTAATCACAGAAAAGTAGAAGACACACTTCCATGACAATACCTAGACATGACACACATGACTAAGAACAATACTTAGAGTTGCTTAACAGCTTCCTCCAAGAACAATACATCTCTTACCTACAGGCTTCGAGATAAACACGATGACTATCCCACAAACCGGGTGGTTCATCAACCAACACAGCCCTTATAATCTACATGATGGCTGGCTCCCTTAAACTAGGTTACAATGCTTCTATTTATAATCTATTTCCAAACTGGATTTGGGCCTTCAAATCACAACAAATCAGATGCTACAAATCTGTAAAAGATTCTCCTATAAATTAGATCTTCAATCAAATCTTCCTAAAATATCTCCATATTTAAATACTCAATCTTCTTTTGATTTTATCTTGAATCTTTCAGACCTCTGAATCAGCTCCACATAATATTTCCAGGATATTATGTATCTTTTAAATCTTCACTATTTAATTCTGCTGCAAGATCTTCTCCAAATATCTGATTTGATTTGAATTTAAAAACAGATTTTATCTTCAAATCTTTTCATATCATTCAGCCCTAAAAATAGCAACAAGATCTGCTCCATATATGATTGCACCAGAATATAACTTTACCAAGATCTTCGCCTGCAATCTCTCCACCAGATCTCTCAAAACAAAACTGATACACGCAGCCCTAACAAAACACAACAAACTGATGTTCTGTCAACTGATGTCAAGACATCATGTTTAACATCAGCACACATAACTGCAACCCTAAATAACTTAACATAAACTGAATGTTAAGAACTCATGTTAAGACATCAGACAAATGACATCTTGATTAAAAATCACATGACAGCAAAACAGCAACACCTGCTATACCCGACTAAGATGTCATGACATCTCCTTTAACATCTGTCACAACAGCAGCAACTATTGTCATGACATTCCAAAAACCACCACGTCATATAACCTTAAACATTCAGGTTCAATGAAGTGCTCATGACATCTCTGTCACACCATTACAGCCATGCACTCATACTAGTTAGGTGCAGCACAACATGTCAAGACATCTCACTTGACATTTCCACAACCTGCTGTACTGGACCCAGATGTCATGACATATGTTGTAACACATGACAGCAATACTGTCATGACAGTTGAAGATGTTTCAACATCAGGTTCAGTATCTGTAGTGATGTCTGAGCAACCATGTCAGGACTTCTGATCTGACATCTTGTACCACTTGCTATAGATCATCATCTGTTCTGACATTGACACATTCTGCAGTGATGTTCTACTCTTATGTCAATACATTCTTCATAACATTTTCCTGAGCAACGTGTTTTGCAAAAATTGCTACCAACTCAGAACTTACAATCTCCCCCTTTGGCATATTTTTGGCCAAAACATAATTTGATCATACACATCATATTAAAGGAAAATGCAGCAGCAGAAAACAGAAGTCAGAACATCTTTTTAGGCATATATCAATCACAATCAGTTTTACCAAAATTAATGCCAACACCAAAAGCTGCAGAACTATCAATCTCCCCCTTTGGCATATTTTGGCTAAAACCTTCTTCTTTAAACACCCATCCAGCTCCTCCTCAACCAAGGGACACCTGATGTTTCTTAATTCTCCCCCTTTTAAGGATAACATGTGCTTCTTTGTACCTTGATGAATGGAAAACATAAGACACATCTTCATGTCTTCAAGAGCTCACTCTTTGTTGAACTCACAAGTTGAACACAATCATCCCTTGTACCAATACTCACGTGATTCCCTCTTAGTTTGTTATCTTCACATGCTCCAAAACTCACATCTTGCCAAGCTGATCAACTTCTCTCTATCTAAGACAACCAGTACTCCTTTGCAAGAAGGACACCTTAAATGAATGGAGAACATAAGACTCATCTTCATGTCTTCAAGAGTGCACTCTCTGTTCAACACACCTGCTGAACACATTCACCTACTGCTTGACCCTCAAGCAAACCATGTACCACAACAGTACATAAATCAGATAGAAACTTGTGATCTTAGGAGACAAAAACCATAACATTCTGAACAGAATGTTCTGTCAATAGATGTTAAGACATCAGTCTTGACATCATGAACAGAATCCAGCTGCACTAAGAAAAGCACCACATTCCAAAATAGAATCTCCAAGCTCCCCCTTAAGCCAAGGAACCAAAAATCCAGAAAACCAAACAACACAGAGCATCACATCATCACAGAACATCTACTTCAGAATACTACAACACTACATGATACCAACCACCACAGAATACTACACTACAACACTCTCTACTCTCTACTCTCCCCCTATCTTTCTCAACAGATGCTTCTTCAGCAAGAAATACTCCAAAACCACTACATGATATCCTATGACAGCTTCATGATCATATAGTGTGTGGATACCCAGAAATAAACACTCATCCACCTTTAAGAAGAATATAACTCCTTGAGTCTTCAACTCATCACCCTTCTGCCCAAGAGTAACTTGTTCCAAGATAATCCTCAAGACCAACCAGCAGCCACACTCTGATTATCTTGATTCTTCGAATCCACTATATAGATCAACCAATTGCCACAGTTTGATCACCTCCTTTATGAATCCTCATATGAAAAATCCAACTTCCACAAATTGTCTTCTTCACGTTTGTCAAAATTCTCCCAAAGATATCCTGATATATCCATTGAAATTGATCTTCAAATCACATGTTCCACTTGCTTACTATCAAACATACTTAGAATCTCTAAGACATGTAATATCTTCTTCTTCTTGCCACTTGAAAGAACTTCCTCCCTTAACAGAACAAGAGTCCCATGCTCTCATAGACTTGATTCACCAACCAAGTTTGAGTAAACAACCTCCATTCTGTTGATTTTACAGTAATTCCAACCAATCTCACACATTGATGAAAATCTGCCAGTGCTTCTCCAAAGCCCTCAAACCTGCCACTGTCTGAATCTTCAGAAGGAATAGTTAGGAACTACACCTCATAGATGTACCAAGGATGCCACCTTTCCTTGAGTAAAGCAGTCTTCACAAAGTCCTGATAATGCCACCTATCTTAACTCTATGATGAGCATTCTGGACTGCACCTGGATCAGAAATAAACCAATCCAAGTAGTCATCAAGATTATGATGTCTTCATAGTCTTTCGTCTCCATCTTCAACATCAACAATATCCAGACCAGCTTCTTGCCAAGAAACTTTCCAGAAATACACAACTCCTGTCACACAAGATTGAAGCAAATTCTCAGGCCAACTCCCAAGAAATAACAGATGCTAAAGCTTATGCAGTACCCCTCCCATGATTCTGCACAAACTCTGATGATGAGATGTTCCAAACATCGTGTTGAACATCACCAATCTTGAATCACAAGGATAATCAATCAAATATTTGTGAACTCCCCAAACAATAATTGATCTTAAATCCTTGTATAATAACCCTACCAGATACCAGCACCAAGAAAACACCACCAAGGTATCCTATCCATGCCAGTTTCTTCTTTTGCAAAGGGTTGAGATATCAAGGATGCTACACTTGGCTCAAGTAAGTAAGACCTTCTCTGAACAGATCCTATTTCCCTCAGCAAATCTGAAACCTCCTTCCAAATTGAATTCATCCTTAGGGTAGAGAAAGATGAATTCTACCTTGCACTTATGGATGGTGAAGTTAAATCACCTCGTCACAATAACATCCCTCTTCTCCCAACTTTGGAATGCCATATGTCTTCAAACAAGCTGACTTCGACAAGAACAAAATTAGGTAAGGACATCTACAATCTTCCTTCAATCATTACTCAGGTTACAAACCGGGTGGTTCATCAACCAACACAACCCTTATAATCTACATGATGGTTGGCTCCCTTAAACTAGGTTACAATGCTTCTATTTATAACCTATTTCCAAACTGGATTTGGGCCTTCAAATCACAATAAATTAGATGCTACAAATCTGCAAAAGATTCTCCTATAAATTAGATCTTCAATCAAATCTTCCTAAAATATCTCCATATTTAAATACTCAATCTTCTCTTGATTTTATCTTGAATCTTCCAGACCTCTGAATCAGCTCTACATAATATTTCCAGGATATTATGTATCTTTTAAATCTTCACTATTTAATTCAGCTGCAAGATCTTCTCCAAATATCTGATTTGATTTGAATTTAAAAACATATTTTATCTTCAAATCTTTTCATATCATTCAGCCCTAAAAATAGCAACAAGATCTGCTCCACATATGATTGCACCAGAATATAACTTTACCAAGATGTTCGCCTGCAATCTCTCCACCAGATCTCTCAAAACAAAACTGATACACGCAGCCCTAACAAAACACAACAGATTGATGTTCTGTCAACTGATGTCAAGACATCATGTTTAACATCAGCACACATAACTGCAACCCTAAATAACTTAACATAAACTGAATGTTAAGAACTCATGTTAAGACATCAGACAAATGACAACTTGATTAAAAATCACATGACAGCAAAACAGCAACACCTGCTATACCAGACTAAGATGTCATGACATCTCCTTCAACATCTGTCACAACAGCAGCAACTATTGTCATGACATTCCAAAAACCGCCACGTCATATAACCTTAAACATTCAGGTTCAATGAAGTGCTCATGACATCTCTGTCACACCATTACAGCCATGCACTTATACTAGTTAGGTGCAGCACAACATGTCAAGACATCTCACTTGACATTTCCATAACCTGTTGTACTGGACCCAGATGTCATGACATCTGTTGTAACACATAACAGCAATACTGTCATGACAGTTAAAGATGTTTCAACATCAGGTTCAGTATCTGTAGTGTTGTCTGAGCAACCATGTCAGAACTTCTGATCTGACATCTTGTACCCCTTGCTATAGACCATCATCTGTTCTGACATTGACACATTCTGCAGTGATGTTCTACTCTTATGTCAAGACATTCTTCATAACATTTTCCTGAGCAACGTGTTTTGCAAAAATTGATGCCAACTCAGAACTTACAATCTCCCCGTTTGGCAAATTTTTGGCCAAAACATAATTTGATCATACACATCATATTAAAGGAAAATGCAGCAGCAGAAAACAGAAGTCAGAACATCTTTTTAGGCATATATCAATCACAATCGGTTTTACCTAAATTAATTCCAACACCAAAAGCTGCAGAACTATTAAAGTAAATGGGTTTCTGCCCGTCAGGCGTCTCGCGGATGAGAGCGGCACTCACTGCTTCGGTTGCTACGGCCAGATATAGGTACAACGTTTCGCCATTTTTCGGGCGAGAGAGGACCAGTGGCTCTGAGAGTGCTCGTTTCAGATGGAGCAGGGCCTTGTCGCACTCCTCGGTCCATTTGAATGCAACCTCTTTGCGGAGGAGTTTGATGAATGGCAGGGCGTGCTGGGCGGACTTGGCCACGAAACGAGATAGTGACGCGAGCATCCCGTTGAGGGACTGGATGGATTATTTGGACTTGGGCGTAGGAAACTCGGAGAATGCCCAACATTTGTTGGGATTGGCTTCGATTCCTCGTTCCGTTAAGTAGAAGCCAAGGAATTTGCCTGCTCGGACGCCGAACGTGCACTTCTCCATATTAAAATGCATTTTGTATTTTCTGGCCTGTTCGAAGACCTTTCGTAAGTGGGCAGTATGATCGGTTTCCTCGTGGGATTTTACGATCATGTCGTCCATGTAGACTTCGAGCATGTCGCCTATTTCTCCCCGAAACACTTTGTTCATCATTCGTTGGTACGTTGCTCCGGCGTTCTTCAAGCCGAAGGGCATTACGTTGTAGTAATAGTTCCCTGATTCGGTCATGAAGGCCGTGTATTTTTTGTCGGACATTGCCATTGGGATTTGATTGTAGCCCGAGTAGGCGTCCATGAACGATAAAAGTTTAAAACCAGCGGAATTATTAACAAGTTTATCAATATTGGGGAGGGGGTAGGCATCCTTCGGGCATGCCTTATTGAGATCAGTATAATCAATGCACATGCGCCATTTTCCATTAGATTTTTTAACCAATACAACGTTGGACAGCCAAGTGGTGTACTTGGCCTCCGAAATAACTTTGGCCTCGAGGAGGTCCTCTACAGCTTTTTCAGCAGCCTCTGTTTTCTCCGGAGACTGCTTTCTCCTACGTTGTGCTACGGCCTTGATGGTCGGGTCAATGGTCAGCTGGTGACATGCGACGGATGGATCCAAGTCGGGCATTTCTGCGGCGCTCCACGCAAAAAGGTCGGCATTCTCTCGGAGGCACGCTTTGAGCTGCTTCCTCGCGATGTCAGGCAGGTCTGCTCCGATCTTTACTCCCCGTTGGGGGTCTTCGCCGAACAGGACTAGCTCGAAGTTGCCATCCGGGATTGGGCGCATTGGATGGGAGCTGCTGCTGGATGACGCGGATGGGCCGACTGAAGCTGCTCATTCCTCCTGTTGGTCCTCGGGGAAGCGACTGTCGAGGTCGATAGAGTCGACCTGGGGCAGAGGCTTGGCCTCCTTGGAGCTGCTTGGCAGTGCTGGCTTGCTCGACGCTTTAGGCTTGGGCGCAATGGCGTTGAGCCCCTTTGTAGCTGCTTCAAAACACCGTCGGGAAGCTTCTATATCACCGTGGAGGGTGGCGACCATCCCTTTCGAAGTGTAGTACTTCATCTTCAGGTGGACGGTCGATGGCACTGCTACCAACTCGGCTAGAGTTGGCCTTCCGAAAATGCATTGGTAAAGTGACAGGCAGTCGATTACCAGAAATTGCACCTTGATGGATATGGCCGTTTCAGCTGCTCTGAAGGTCACGATCAGCTCAACGTAACCCCACGGCTTGGTCACAGACCCGTTGAATCCCTGTAAATCGGACCCTACGTAGGGGGTAAGGTGCGATTCATCCAGTTGCAGCGTTGAGAACAGCTGGGAGTACATGATGTCGACTGAGCTGCCCTGGTCGACTAGGATTCGGCGAACGTCGAAGTTTGCCATTTGGGCTCTGATGAGCAATGGGATGCTTGAGTTCGGGGAGCCGCCGAGGAGTTCCTCCCTGTAGAAGGAGATGAGGGTGGAACCCTTCGGGGCCTGATCAAGCGTGGTCACTTTGTTCGAGCTGGTGTTGATTAGGTGTTCGAACTTCTGTTTTACGGATCCCAAAGTAACTTTGTTGAAACCCCCGCCAGAGATGACCATGGCGGAGGGAAAGGTCTCCCACGGGCTGTGGGCCGCGAAATATGTCGGGGCGCTGAGCCCGTCAGGGACGTTGAAGTCCTCGGGTCGCGATATGGACATAGCGACTTGTATGTTGGCGTCTTCCGAGAAGGGTACCTCCTCCTCGACCTTCTTGGACTCCTGGGCGTCCTGCCGAGGAGTGTCATTCTTCTTCGCGAACTGCTTCAGGTGGCCGTCCCTGATCTGTATCTCTATGGCATCCTTTAGATGGATGCAGTCCTCTATAGTATGGCCGTGACTTTTGTGGAAGCGGCAGTATTTTGACTTGTCCATGTTTGGTCTGTTCGGTAGCTGTTTGGGGAAACGGACCCCAGCTTGTTTGAACTCCGAATTGGCACATTCGGACATAATCTTTTCCCTGGAAACGGTCAGGGGAGTGTAATCATGGAAATGCCCGGAGGGCCCTTTGCTGTCACGGGAGTCGCGGGGACGGTCCTCGTGCCTTCGTTTACCCCGACGTGACGTCGAGGCTTCTTCTCCTTTGGAAGCCCAGACGTTCTCCTGGCGGCGAGACGCTCGGACGTTGCTGGCCGCAATCTTCTCCTCGTACTGAATATGAGATTGGGCTTTGAGGAGGAGGGCGTCTAAGTTCCTCGGTGGCGCGAGGCCAATGGCTTTAGCGAACTCGGAGTCCGGGAGGACCCCTTGTTCGAGCAGGAACTTCTTCATCTTATCTGTCGTCGGGACCTGGACAGCTTCCTTGTTGAACCTCTCGATATATGCGCGGAGAGGTTCGTCTTTCCCCTGGATTATGGCTCCGAGGGAGGCCTCAGTTTTGGGATGGCGGCGAGATGTTGTGAAGTGCCGCGAGAACATCCTGCCCAGTTGTTTCCACGAGGTGATGGATTCCTTGGGCAGTTGTTTATACCATGTCATCGCCCCCTTCCGAAGTGTGGTCCGGAACAGTCTGCATTTGATGGCGCCCCGTACGCCGCGGTAGTCTAAGAGCGCATTGATATTTTCGATGTGCTCGTCTGGGTCGGTGGTCCCGTCGTACGTGCCAAGTGACGGGGGTTTCTCCAATCCTTTCGGGAGACGGGTAGCCAGGATCTCTTGGGACAACGGGCCTCGAGGCTCGTCGTCGCTGCTAGTACTGGTGTATGATGGTGACCGGACGGGATACTCGCATCGGCGGTTCCTTCGCGGAGAAGGTGAGCGGTTCCTTCGAGGAGAAGGTGAGTGCTTCCTTTGAGGAGAAGGCGAGCGGTTCCTTCGGGGAGAAGGTGAGCTTGCCCGTCCTTTGGACTTGATCGGAGGAGATTGCTCGTTCCTTCGAGTCCGTTTGTGGTCATGAGCGTGCTGGTCACGCGGGGAGATCTGGTCGCGCTTTCGAGCTGCGCGAGGATCAGCCTCTTGGCGCAGTCTACGGTCGATTTCTCTCCGTGGCTGCGGGCTTCTTGATCGTCTCTGGTTCCTCCGCGTATGAGGGAATCTTGGACGGTGAGACTCTTCCAGTGCCCCGATCCTTTCGTTCTGCTGCAGGATCAGGGTGTTAGTTTTGTTGAGCGCCTCCAGGAGAGCTGCCACGGCCGGGTCGGCGTTGGGCGGAACGGGAATGGATTGGAGGTCAAGAGAAGGTTGATCGTTGTGGCGATCAGCAGGGGTAGGGGAAGGAGAAGCAGTGGCTCTATCCCTACGGAAACGGGCATCTCGGAGGAGAGATGATTGGCCGTCAACGTCAGATTTGTTGACGGGGAGGATTGTGGAATGAAGAGCATCCTGGGTGCGATCTTGGGAGGCCATGATCGTGATGATGTTCGAAAGTTGTTTTGATCTTCGGTTAAAGAAAGAAGGGGAGAACAAAGTTTCCCACAGACGGCGCCACTGATCGTGAAGGCTGGATCAGATCCTGTAGAATCAGGCCGCCAAGTGCGTCAGGGATGTTGGTCGTATGGAGAGGAGGGGGTGTACCTGCAAGGCACTCCGACGCTCAAGTGAGAAAAGGTCAGAGAAAAGGGGCAAGTACAAAGTATGAATTCTTAGGGTCAATGTTGGATACCTGACCCTCTCAAGCGAGAGGGTTTATATAGAGCCCCCAGCGCGTGACCAACGGTCCTATTTTCGGGGCGAAATAACCGTTTTCCCCAAAGAATAGGTAACCGCACAAACTAGCCGTTATGTCGGGCAGGGTGCCCGAAACTAGCCGTTATGTCGGGCATAGGCGTAGTTTCGGGCACCTGCCCTTTGCTGTTCGGGCAGTGAGGAAGCTGTGCGTAACGGGCATCAAAGCCGGGGAGGAACCTTGCATTCCTTTCCCGGTTTAAGGGGCAGAAATGTCACTTTTGCCCCTCTGTGGATTGGACTTAGGCAATATGGGCCGCTCTGGAGCAGAGGCGGATTGGGCCAATTCTAGCCATTGGTCCAGTCCAGAACACGTTTTATCTAGTATCCATGACAAAGTATGTGTTTATTGTTTTCGTTATGATGAGGATTTGGATCATTTGTTGAACAATTGCTCTTTTTCGCGTGAAGTTTGGCGTATCATTGGTGCTTGGTTGGACCTTTCGTCTTTAATGGCTGTTAATGTTGGAGATCATTTGAGAGAATGGAAAGATTTATTAAGTAGGAAATGTCCCGAAGACTGTATCCTTTCATTTTGGTTTGCGGCAACTTGGAGTATTTGGATTTTGCGTAATCAAATTATTTTTGAAAATGCCATCGGAAACCCGGCGGAGTTGGCGAACAAAATTATGGTTCTTTCTTGGTCATGGTTGGTGCTTGGGCCTAATAGGTCTTTTGCTTGTAATTTATATGAATGGTATAAATGTTCGCTGGATTTTATATAGGTGATGTAATTTGTCGTGTTGATTGTTTTCCTCAAATGTTCGGGTTGGAATAACCCTAATGCTCTCTTAGTAATATTATCCATTTGCTTATCAAAAATAAAAAATAAATGATTTTAATCGTCTTTTATATAAGTGTGAGTTTTGTTACGTCTAAATATTCTTTTACACAAACTTATAAAGTTTAACTTTATTCAAATACTAACAAGTGTTAACTTTTTACAAATACTCGTCGATTAAAAAAAAAACTATAATCCCCCTATCAAAAACTTCTACATGATGATTATCTTTTAACATTTATCCATTTTTTATTCTATTATAAAATACGCAAATAGTTTTTTACAACTATTGTGTATAACTATTAATCTAATAATTTTGGGAATTAAAATAATGCACAAAAATATTTATAATGAGACCAACAATATTAACGAATACTTATAATGAGACGAGCATTGTATATTTTGCAACTTAAAAATTGAACGAATTCATCCTAACTAAATGTTGATCTGCGCGTTACACAAATACTGTAAGGAGTTATTTATTTATATTTTATTTGTAATACCTAATTATAATATTTGAGTTAGAGTTAATGTATCAAGTTCGTGAAAAAATAAAGTAAAGAAAGAATAATAATTTTAGATGAGAGGTTTATGTAATACATTACTATTTACAAATATTTTAACTAAGAGTATATCCGACAACAATATTTAAGTTAATTTTATATAAGAATGAGTTCATTCTTTTTTTTTTACTAAAAGAGTTTGACATGGCAAAATATATAGGATAAAAGTATAGAAATAATTTTATTAATTTTTTGTCCATAAATTGTTAGAATCGATAATATTTTAGAATATTGAAGAGTTCTTAAGATTAAAATTAAAATTTTTGTGTTACTATATTAATATAATATTTGAGTTTAACTCTTATGACAAATAAAGGTAAGATTACGTGTGAAAATAATATTAGTGGGAAATATATTGATTTGAATCATTTGATTGAATAAATGTTATGATAAGGGGATTTATATGTTTTTTTTTTTGACGTAATTGTAATTTTGGTCCCTTTATTTTTATTTTTTTTTAGTTTTGATTTTCTATTTTAAAATCTGAAATTTTCGTTCCTTCATTTTTAATTTTTTTGAGTTTTGGTTCTTCTATTTTAAAATTCAGAATTTTGTCCCTCTATTTTCATTTTTGTTTAGTTTTGGTCCCTATTTTAAATTTTGTTTTGAATTTTAGTTCCCCTTTTCAATTTTAAACTAATCTAATAGGAGGATCAAAAGTTTAAAAAAATGAAAATAAGAGGGTCAAAACAAAAAAAAATGAAAATGGAGAGATAAAATTTTCGAATTTTAAAATAGAGGGACAAAACCTAAAAAATAAACAAAAAATAGAGGGACAAAAATTCTGAATTTTAAAATAGAGAAAACAAAAATAAAAAAAAATGAAAATAGAGGGACCAAAATTGTAATTAAATTTTTTTTTATGTATCAATTGTATTAAAAAAAATGAAAGAATTATTCTCCATGATGACAACTTAGCATTTTAATGATGTGAAAAATAAATAATCATATTCGAGTCAATTATTTATGATTGTGTTTTAATATATTATAATAATAGATAGATTTTAGCCACATTTTTGCACTAACTAGTACAAATAAAAGTTTATGAATAAATGACAGAAGTGGTATTAGTTGAAAGTAAATGTATTAATTGCTAATGCTATGAAATAATAAATAAGTTTTTAATAAATATTCATTATGTTTCAAAATGATTGTTGTTTTAGAAAATAAATTTTATTTTAAAATAGATGTTATTGTTACTTTTCAATGCAAAAATAATAACTATTTTTTCAAATATATTTTTTGATTATTACTCTGTACATTGTTTTTAATATATTTATAAGATTAATTTAATGAAAATAAAATATATAATTACAATATTATTATTTTACTTAATCCATATACAAAAATTTTAAACAACACTCATTTTAAATGGAAGGTAGTAATATAAAGAAAAATTTACTCCATACCCCCACACTTATCCCTATACCCCTACACTTTTGCAAATATTCCAAAAATACCTATGATAATTTTTTTTTACTGCGCAGTTAAAAAAGTCAAAAATTATTATTGGGATTTCACGATATTAACCAGATAACTTTAAGTAAAAAAATCAGGAATGTATTTCTTCAAATCGGAAAACAACAAACAAAGAAATTGGATTATTGTTTTTTCAAACCGGATAACTTGTATGTAAGTTATTCGGTTCACATTTTTTCTTTCAGATTACTTCCTATCATGCGTTCCGGTTTATAGTTTTCTAATGAAACAACTTACATTCACCCAGTTTGTAATTTTCTAGAATTAACCTGATCAATATCTTTAACTTACATACAAATATACCATAAACAAATATTCCAAAATATACCTTAAACAAATAAACCCCATAAACATTCACTAGTAAAAACCATCAAGCAATGAAGAGACAAACTAGAATATGAATAGAAGACAAAGCACCTAAAACAATACAAGAATCAATCACCGGAAGTCATGATAGTAAGTAATCCGGAAGAAAAAAATGTGAATCGGATAACTTACATACAAGTTATCCGGTTTGAAAAAACATCAATTCAATTTTTTTTATTGTTGTTTTCTGGTTTGAAAAAAATACTCCGGATTTCTTTATGTAAAGATATCCGATTTATATCATGTAAATCCCAAAATAATTTTTGACTTTTTTTACTGTGCAGTAAAAAGTAAAATAAAAGATAAAAAAATTATTAAAAATATTTTTGGAATATTCGCAAAAATATATGGGTATAAAGATAAGTGTGGGGGTATGAGGTTAAATTTTATAATATGAATGGACAAATTAGGTTACATATTTGTTTCAAACACTAATTCATTCTAGCCCTCCAAAATATTATTGGGCCTTTTATTTACTATATAAAGTCCAGCAAAAAAACATTTCCTAAATATCACAAATTCACAAACATCTTTTAACCAAAATATCCAATTAAACCAGACTATATAAAAGCCACACCACATATTTATCTTATCATCATCATCATCACATTCTTCACCAAAAAGTAACGACACTTAGCTCCACAATTGTCATCAGTCATGTGTTCATCTGTTTCTAATGTCTTTGAAATTGGCAAATACACCACTCAGCTACAAACTGTTGATTCTTGTTCATATAAACAACATGGTACAGTTTTAATTAACTCTTCTATTATAAGATCTCCTTAATTTAATTATAGTTTAATTTCTTATGTTATTTATTTATTTATTTATATAATTTTTATCCTAGTTCATGTGTACTAATTTTCCTATACATATTAATCAGCTCCACCACCGAAATCTCTTTTGATTGCAACTCCTATTGAAGGTGGAGAATTCCCAATTCTACTTTTTCTTCATGGATATGTTCTTTTAAACTCATTTTATTCTCAGCTTATTCAACATGTGGCTTCTCATGGCTTCATTGTCATTGCTCCTCAAGTTAGTTCCCATTGTACCTTTTGTTATACTTTTAAAATTAGTGATTTTTAAAAAAAATATAAAAAAAGTTTTTTTTTTGCACTCAGTTGTATACAGTGGCTGGACCTGATATAAGTGATGAGATATATTCAGTAGCTGCAATAACAAATTGGCTATCAGAAGGACTTTGCAAGATTCTTCCACCAAATATAGAACCAAATTTTCACAAGTTAGCCCTCGGCGGCCATAGTCGCGGCGGCAAGACATCATTTGCTATTGCTCTAAGAAAACTAAACATCACAACTGATCTAAAATTTTCAGCCATAATAGGAGTTGATCCAGTTGATGGAATGGATATAGGAAAGCAAACATCACCACCAATTCTCACTTATGTTCCTCATTCATTCGATTTCGATATGGCAACATTGGTTATAGGTTCTGGTTTAGGTGATGTGAAAAGGAACCCTTTGTTCCCTCCTTGTGCACCTAAAGGTGTTAATCATGAGAATTTTTTTAGTGAATGTAACAAACCTTGTTGGTATTTTGTGGCTAAGGATTATGGTCATGTTGATATGTTGGATGATGAGACTAAAGGAATTAGAGGGAAGGCTAGTTATTGTTTGTGTAAGAATGGAGAGTCAAGGAAACCTATGAGGATGTTTGTTGGAGGCGTTATGGTTGCATTCTTGAAAGGTTACTTGAATGGTGATAGTGGAGATTTGTTGGCTATAAGAGACAAGAAGGTGAGTGTACCTGTTGAGATCAAATTTGATCATTATGTATGAGAATTAGAAAGATAGGAAGTTTACGTTTTTGACATTTTGTTTTACTTGTAAGTCAAGAAATGACACAATAGCTATCTCTATACATTTTACATGTACATGAACATATGTGTTTTCTTTTATAAATGTACCTTGCAACTGGTATAAGAGGCCCACACAGGGCTCGGTTAAACAAAAAAACTGCATTTTTTCTTTCTTTCTGGTGGTTAAGTTTGTTATAGGTTTGTTCAAGATTCATCTTATTTGGGAGTACATGCACATGAAAAATTAGGGCTCTACCAAGGTCAAGAGGGTACATTTGCTAAGTCTTTGCAATGAAACTGAGATTCTTAGAATAAAGGAAGGTGGTTGTGTGTATGATTAATTTTCTTAAACTTTTGCAATTAAAAATCTTATGAAGACTAGAGGTGAGAATATGGATCAAATTGTGAAAATAGAGAAAAAAATTTAGGTGGATGATGTGGAAATTCGACTATGTGACGTGTTCTGTTGAAGAAACCAATGATGTCACAATATTGTCAATTGATGAGGTGTAAAATATTTTACTTGTTCATGAGAAACAAATGAGGAGTCACAAAGAGAAGGAGAAAACCCTAAAGATTTTGAATTATGGTAGAGTAAATGGTTGTTGCAGGTTACACACTTAAGAGAACGAAGCCCTTGATAACATCCGTATTGATGCGCCGCCGCCGTTACAAAAAATGGAGTGACACCTGACGAGCATGTATCCGGCATCGATGTCGTGTAGAGTGAAGTACTCGGCCTCGTGATAACGCGACATGGTGGGAATCGGGCTCTATGCTCGGCCCGGGTTATGCATAAGGCTTATCTAGCTCTCTTCAATGTACGATTTCTCCTGCTACCATCGTCTGGTCCGTGTTCACCCTTATCCGACTACTTAACTCGACACTAAATATATTTGGCATGTACATAAGTCCCCCCGAGTACTGTATCCGCTCATAAGGATGTAATACTCGGCAGTGACACCGGATATATTTGCTAAGTGCCGAGTTGTAGACCGTCCTTTCTTCTTAAGTCCTTACGTGTCAAGAATTTATTGGGAGGTCGTGTCCTTTCAGTTTCCCCAACATAATGATGACTATTAAAGGCTACTCCCTAGCTACTCTCAAGCTTTTTATCAAAGTCCTTCCTTCTCTCTTCTCATTTTCGAATCGTCTTCCTTCTTCATAAATCAGAACATCTTCCAATTTCTAAGGCTTCTTTACTTGTAGGTATCCTTCTAACACTTCTAATTTCAATTTTACTCTTCAATTTTGTTTCTATTCACTATGGTAGTTTTTAGTGAGCGAGAAAGTGAGGGTAATAGTGGCGAAGTCCGTATGAACGCCATGGAGAGAAAGGAGTTGTGGGAAAAATGCATGCGGGAAATAGAAAACGCTTTAGGACCAGAGGATTATAGACGAGTCATGAACGAAATCTATGGCGATGTTCTTACTCCTAGGAATAATTTTGATTCTGGCTCATCTTCCTCAGGTTTTGTAGAGGTTTCGATGACGACTGCTGCTCCTTTTGATCTTGAAGTCATGAATCATAAGACTAGTACCTTTGATGATGTAGAGATCGCGAAACTTCAGTCTTTAAGACAAATATCTTCAACTGGGTACGAAGATGATGTCATCTTGGAATCATGTATTCCCGGGGAGTGTGTTTGTATACTTCGCCCCAAAGGAGTTAAAGAAGACTTTTTCTACTTCTATGTCGGGGTTCTAGAAGATTTTAATATACAAATACTTTTTTCTGACTTTGAAGCGGACTTGTTGAAAACTATGAATATAACTCCCTCGCAACTTCGTCCCAACAGTTGGGGTTTCATAAAGTCTTTTGAGCGGGTGTGTGAGGTCTTAGATATCATTCCCACAATTGGTTTTTTCTTCTCCTTCTTTGAAGTGAAAGGAGTTGATAATTGTAGCTAGATACAAATCAGTGGGATTCCCGGACAGAGTTTCTCCATGCATTTACTTCAAATTATAAAAATTATAAGAACCATTTCCTGAGGGTAAAGAGCGGACCAAGATGTCCAAAAGTGTTGTACTCTCTGGATAGCTATCCTCACTTCCCCTTCTATTGGGCCGGGAACCCATTGTCGATCACTGGTTTCAACTTTGAGAAACTGAGTGAATTAGAAACCCAATCTTTGATTGTTCGTAACTCATTCTGTATGATGAAGGTTAAGGAGTTGTTACCTTTGAGCGATGAGCAACTACTCGCCTACCTGGGTAATTGCTTGCTTACAATTCGTACATATGATTTATCATCCTCATTCTAACGTTTATCACTTTTCTGCAAATACCATGACTAAATTGTCAATAGCTGAACAGAAGAAATTAATGTTGGAGGCTCGTGCTGTCCGGAAAAGATCCGGAGAGGTTGTTCCCTCTAAGTCGGACATGAGTGGGTTGGAAATCCGACAACCAAAACGGACCCGGGGTACCAGTGCAAAGGCTACCGCAAGTAAGAATGAGCCTCAACCTTGTGCTCCTCTGTCCCAGGAAGAAACTTCACAAGGTGCTCCCAAGAGGTAGAAAACCCTTATGATCGATGAAGTTTGTCGGGCTGACATGGAGATCAATTCCCTCATGCGAGTTCCTGAGGAAAGTGTTGCATCCGAGGAATTTAAATTCTGGTCTAACAGTTTTGACGGACTTAAGTTCTTGTACGACCATCTCAATGTAACTGAGGACGTTAATAAAGTAAAGTCCATTGGCCGGCAGAAGATGACTCAAAATATTATCTCCTACCTCGTGCGGTGTGTCGTTCTTGCCAGGGGTCTGTTTGAATCTAGCGACGATTCTGAGGCGGAGAAGCTTAGGTTGAAAGAAGAGGCTACCCGGTTGCAGGAAACTCTCATGGCCTAATCAGAAAAACTTTCCAGTCTAGAGAAGAGCTTGGCTGATGAAAAGAAGATCAAGAGACCCTTAAGTCTGAACACAAGTCGGCTTTGTCCAAGGCTACTAAAGAGTTGGGGCAAGTCAAAGATTCCCGTGTCGAGCTTATTGTGTCTCTTAAGAAGGCTCAGATTGAAGTTCTCTCCGCTGGTGATGAGGCCTTTGACAGGGCAAAAGAGCAAGTTTTGTGTCTTCATCCCGGGCTAGATCTTTCTGAAGTCGACTACTTCAAGGTGGTGCAGGATGGCCGCCTTATAGATCTAGCTGAGCTTGAAAAGAATAATCTGGAGAAGACTTCTGCTCTTGGTAATGACGGGAATGAGACCCTTGATGGTGTTGGTGCTAATGGTACCCCAGTTGAATGATTTTTTATTTTTCCTGTGTTTAGTTAGTCATCCTTCTGGATGCATTTTTATGTATTTTGGCAAGGGAGTGTGGTGTTGTCCCCCCTTATGCTTACGAATATTTAGCCCTCCGGCTTTGTACAATTTATTTTGGCCCTTCTGAGGCTTTTATTTGTATCATTTCCGCTTATCGTATTTCTTTGCAAAATAATCTCGTATATATCTAGCCCCTCGGGCACTAAGTTAGAATAACTTAATGTGTCCGACTATAGGTTACCGGGTATTACTTTTGCTTTTGCCTTTGCCTTATTGTTAAGGGGCCTTTTAGTTATCTTGTGTGTTCAGTCTTCACACTCTCAAGAGTTCTGGACTCTTATAAGCATAAGCGCCGCTTATGGTATGTGCCCGGGCGCATTAACAAGATTCGCGTCTTTCTTGTTGGCAATTTGCCCCTTTATGATTGCAAACTCCTAGTATCTTTTGACATGCTTTGAACTGAGGCGTTTCATCATTTTTATATCAGATTGTCCGTCTTTTGTGCAAGGAGCTATCAAACACATTATTCGACCCGTTTATGGGCAACCTATGTACGCGGAGCAAGTCGACACGTTTATAGGGTTTTAATCGACCCGTTTATGGGCGACCTATATACGTGGAGCAAGTCGACACGTTTATAGGGTTTTAATCAACCCGTTTATGGACGACCTATGTACGCGAAGCAAGTCGACAGGTTTACAGGGTTTTAATCAACCCGTTTATGGGCGACCTATGTACGCGGAGCAAGTCGACACGTTTATAGGGTTTTAGTCAACCCGTTTCTGGGCGACCTATGTACGCTGAGCAAGTCGACACGTTTATAGGGTTTTAATCAACCCGTTTATGGGCGACCTATGTACGCGGAGCAAGTCGACACGTTTATAGGGTTTTGATCAACCCGTTTATGGGCGACCTATGTATGCAGAGCAAGTCGACACATTTATAAGGTTTTAATCAACCCGTATATAGGCGACCTATGTACGCGGAGCAAGTCGACCCGTTTATAGGGTTTTCTGAGTTTTAACTCGCCATTTCCAGCCGGTCCACCTATAAAATAGACATGATAATTTTTTAAGTCCAGGTGCCTCGTTAAAACCCCTTTCCCTTGCAAGGGAAAAGAGTGCAACCCGAAACTTTTATTTATTATTGGATTACATAAAATTCAGCTGAAATACAGCCTAAGATTGGATACATTCCATGTCCTACGTATTTCTATTCCTTCTAATGTTTTTAGCTTGTATGCTCCATTATTTAACTTTTGAACCACCTTGAACGGACCTTCCGAATTAGGGGCGAGATTTCCCATACTTTTTGGGTCTATGATTTTCTTCAAGACTGGGTCGCCTTCTTAGAAATCCCTTTGTCGTACCTTTAAGTTGTACCTTCTTGCCACCCTCTGTTTTGCGGCAGCTTCTCTGATCCGTGCTATTTCTCTGATTTCTTCTATCTGATCAGCCGAGATGTTCAAATTTTCGATGTTGGTGATTTCATCGAAGTGCTCGCTCCTCCAGGTCGGAGTGTTGATCTCTACCGGTATCATTGCATCAGCTCCATATACCATCCTGAAAGGTGTTTCATTAGTGGTAGAATGTAGTGTCATATGGTATGACCACAAGATCTCTAGCAAGTACTCGACCCACATTCCTTTTTCTTCCTCCAACTTCTTTTTTATGTCGTTTAGGATAACCCTGTTGGCGGCTTCGGCTTGGCCGTTGGCTTGTGGATGTTCTACCGTTGTGAACCTGTTCTGTATTCCATAATCTTTACAAAAATCTATAACCGATGTGCTCGCGAACTGAGCTCCATTGTCTGAGACTATAACTCCTGGCAAGCCAAATCGACATATGATGTTCTTCCAATAGAACTTGCGAACTTTCTCGGCAGAGATCTGAGCAACAGCCTCGGCTTCTACCCATTTTATAAAATAACCGACTGCGACAATTAGGAATTTGATCTGTCCTAAGGCGACTGGAAATGGGCATAAGATATCCGCTCCCCACTGGTAGAACGGCCACGGGGGTGTTATCAGATGGAGCGACTCGGCTGGTAAGTGTTTCAGTGGAGCAAATACTTGATATTTTTCACATTTACTGACGTATTCGGTGCAGTCTCGCATCATATGTGGCCAATAGTACCCGACTCTTAGGATTTTTCCAAATAGCGTTCTCCCACCGATGTGGCTACCACAGGCTCCTTCATGTACCTCTTTAATTACCACCTCTATTTCAGATTCTGACACACATCTCAGCATAGGCGTCGACCTTCCCATCTTATATAGCATGTTCGAGATTATGATATACTGGGAAGTTATCCTTCTAATCTTCTGAGCTTCGTTGAAGTCTTCTGGTAACACTTCATGTGTCAAATAAGTGTTGATGGATCTCATCCACCCTTGGACATTCTCTATGGCTAACACTTCTTCTGATTGAATGCTAGGTGCTTCGAGAACTTCTTGAATCACGATCTTATTTATTCCTGAGTTTTTAGAGCTGGCTAGTCGAGCTAAGAGATCAGCCAGGGTATTATCTTCTCTTGGGATGTGGACGACTTCGAATTCCGAGAACGCTTTGGACATTCCTGAAGCTTTTTGAAGGTATTTTATTAGGATGGAATCCTTTGCCTAATACTCATTTTTCATTTGTCCGACCACTAGATGTGAATCAGTTTTAACCAACAAGTTTGTTACTCCGACTTCTTTTGCCAATTTCATTCCAGCAATCAAGGCTTCGTACTCCGCTTAATTGTTACTAACCTAAAAATTGAAACATAAAGAGTATTCTAATGTTAGCTCGTCGGGTCCTTCCAAAATGACCCTGACTCCACTTCCTTTGAGATTTGAAGATCCATCTACATAGAGGATCCATCTGTTTGAGATTTCTTTTCCAGCTGGTGCACTTAACTCAACCACAAAATCAGCCAGCGTCTGTGACTTAATACTGGTCTAGGGTATAAAGTTGATGTCGTATTCAGAAAGCTCTATTGCCCACTTGACCATCTGTCCTGCTAAGTCGGGTTTCCTTAGTATCTGCTTGATGGGGTAGTTTATTTTTACTGTGATGGGATGACCTTGAAAATAATGTCTCAGTTTCTGGGCTGTAATGACTACTGCCAATGCTAAACGTTTAATCTTTTGGTATCTTAGCTCTACACCTTTTAGGACTTTGCTGATAAAGTATACAAGTCGCTCTCCATCTTATCCATCTTGTACCAAAATCGAGCTCAGGGCTTTATCTGTGACTGACAAATATAAGACAAGAGGTGTATTTTCTTTGGGCCTTACTTGAATAGGAGACGAGGACAGGAAACACTTTACTTCTTGGAAAGCTTCTTCGCGTGCCTCTGTCTATTAGAACTCCTTAGATTTCCTTATGGCTGCAAAGAAATGAATTGACTTATCCCCTGCGCATGATAGAAATCGTGACAATGCTGCCAACATCCCTGTCAGCTGTTGTCCGGGTTTGCTTCTATTCCTCGGTTGGTGAGCATGAATCTAAGGAATTTCCCGACTTGTAATCCAAAGGTACATTTGTCCGGGTTCAACCTCATGTTCTAGCTTCTGATGGATGCGAAGGTTTCATTTAGATCCAGCACATGCGACCGGTTTTTACTTGTCTTAATCACCACGTCATCTACATAGACCTCTAGGTTCCTCCCTATCTGAGTAGAGCATACCTTATCCATTGACCTCTGATAAGTAGCCCCAGTATTTTTGAGTCCAAATGGCATGACCTCATAGTAGTAATTGCTCTGATGGGTCATGAAAGCGGTTTTTGGTGCATCAATGAGGTTCATGCGGATCTGGTTGTACCCAGAATACACATCCATGAAACTAAGTAGACGGAAACCTGAGGTAGCATCTATTAGTCGGTCAATATTTGGAAGTGGATACGGATCTTTAGGACATGCTTTGTTGAGGTACGTAAAATCCACACACATTCGCCATTTTCCATATTTTTTCTTCACCATCACTACGTTGGATAACCAAGTCGGGTATTTGATCTTTTTTATGAACCCTGGTTGTAACAACTTCTCGACTTCCTCTGCTATTGCCTTCCTCTTTCATCGCCACCCTTTCTTTTCCTTTGAGAGACCGACTTGATATCTAGGTCGATTGCCAAATGATGACACATGAAGTTGGGATCTATCCCGGGCATGTCTGAGGGATTCCATGCAAAAAGGTCCATGTTGTCTTTTAGTACTTTGATGATCTCTTTCTCTTCTTCCATAGACAAATTGACTCCTACGTGTGTAACATGGGATGAAAGATGTCCAATCTGAACTGGCTTTGTTTCTTCGTTGGGGACTATATTCTCTTCAATTGCATCATCACGTAGGTCAATGTCGACCAGGTTAACTTTGAGGGAACTCTTGGGATCTGCTTCTTCTCTGGGCTCCTTTCTTTTCCACTTCAAGTTGTCCTTGTAACACTTTCTGGCCAGCCCCTGGTCGCCTTTGACAATTCCAACCCGTCCATCTCCAAGTGGAAATTTCATTATCAGATATAAAGTTGAAAGCGAAGCTTCCAGGGGCGTTGAATGACGGTCGACCTATAATGATATTATAGGGTGAAGCAGCATTGACTATCAAGTACCTTACTCGGACGGTCTTTGCATTACCGTGTTACCAAAGGTAGTCGGTAATGCTAGATGTCTGCGCACTTGAACTTGTTCTTCCAAGAATCCTACTAGACTGCCTTTGAATGGTAGCAACTCGGTTGCGTCGAGCCCCATTCTTCTAAATGCATCCCAATACAACACGTCCGCTGAACTTCCAGGGTCTATCAGTACCCTCTTCACGCTCAAATCTCTTACACGTACTTTAATAACCATAGGATCATTCTCATGAGCCCAGACTCCTATGGCGTCTTATTTGGAGAATGTTACAGCATCTAAGTCACCCTCCGTTCTCTCTTGGGATTTCTGATCAATATGTATAACTGCTCTAGCATACCTCTTTCTAGCTGAACTTGTTTCTCCACCCCCAGCGAACCCCCCGGAAATGGTGTATAGGGTGTGTCGGGCCGTCTTTGTTTCGTGACCTTCTTCAGTATCTGATCATTTCTTCCGGGACACTTTTGCTGATCCCTGATCGTCTTGGTGAGGACTTCTTTTGTTATTTTGTGGTCAAGTATCCTTCACGTATGCCAAGAGGTGTCCCCTTTGAATTAGGGCTTCAATTTCCTTTTTCAACTGCTGGCAGTCCTCGGTGTGATGTCCCCATATAGGGTGGTAGTTACACTAAGCCTCTATCTGCCTTCCCATAATTTCATTGGCTCTTTTGGGACGTTGGGGCTCAAGTAACAGATTCATGTGGCCGACTTCTTTGAGGATGTCTCCCCTGCTTGTATTTAGCGGGGTGAGGTCTCAGATTGGCTCGTACGACTGTCTGTAAGGTCTGGGAGCATGTCGTTCGCACGCATCTCCTTGATGATGCTCCTTCCTCCTGTTTGACACCTCTTCTTTACTTTTTGTATTTTCATGGTTGTCCCGCGCTCTTTTATCTTGGTTACTCTCCTCCCCTTTAATGTAACACTCAGCCCAGGTAGTGATCTCGTCCATGCTGACGGTCGGCTTCTGAGCCAAGGACTCGTTGAATTGGACAGCTCGCAATCCATGTTGAAAATCCCCCACAAACAGCTCCTGATTCAGATGAGATACTTTGAGAGTTTCCTCGTTGAACCGAGTCAAGTATTTACGTAGCGGTTCCGCCTGCTTCTGTCGAACACTGAACAATGCAGTCATAGACACCTTCTGGCGTTTGCTTGCTGAGAAGTGTTGTACTAACTTCTTAGTTAAGTCCTGGTAGCTTATGATGGAGAACCAAGGAAGGCTCATGTACCATCTTAAAGCTACGTCCTTCAAAGTTCCGGCCATGAGTTTACACTTTAGTGAGTCCGAAGGGGCGACTATGGCCATCTGATTGTTGATGGCAGTGACATGCTCCTGAGGATCTGTCTTTCCATCATAGGAAGCTAATGATGGTGCTTTGAAGTTTTCGGGTACGTGGTCGTCCCAGATCTCTTGAGAGAGGTTGAGGTTCGGGAACCTCCTCCTCACTATCAGCGTCAGCTTGACTTTACTGCTGCAGTTCTTGTATAATATCTTGCAGTGTTTCATTCTATTGTCTCATAGTTTCCATCATGGCCAGTAGTTGAGCCATGTCTGGAGGGTATCCTTCAGAAGTCATGTCGTCAGTAAGGGGTGTGGCCTGGGAAAGTTTTATCTAGGCCCCACGGTGGGCGCCAAATGTTCTAGCCAAAAATGGTTAGACCACCAGAAGTGCTAACTCTCATTCTCTTAGGACGAAGAGAGTTACGCTGTCTATTTGTTGAGTATGTTGAGATGAATATCTTGGGATTTGAGGGCTATACAAGTGTTGTATGCTGCCTCAAGATGAATGTCTTGCTTATCCCTCATGTGGGAGCCCCGTTATATAATCTGTTCTTTAATTCAAGCCTTTAAGAGAAACCTCTTGGACTTCTAGCGTTATACGACCATCATTGTCGTAACCTTCATCCATGAATACAGACATTGAAGCCCTTGATAACGTCCATATTGATGCGCCGCCGCCGTCACAAAAGATGGAGTGACACCTGACGAGCATGTATCCGGCATCGATGCCGTGTAGAGTGAAGTACTCGGCCTCGTGATAACCCGACATGGTGGGAATCGGGCTCTATGCTCGACCCTGGTTATGCATGAGGCTTGTCTAGCTTTCTTCAATGTACGATTTCTTCTGCTACCATCGTCTGGTCCATGTTCACCCTTATCCAACTACTCAACTCGACACTAAATATATTTGGCATGCACACAACTATGTCAAAATAGTTAGTCGAAGGTGTAGGAGTCACCTGTATTCTATTGAGTTGAATACAACTTTTAAGTTGTTGTGTCGAAGCCAAAATATATTGGGCTTGGATCGTTTTGTATAGTTTTGGGTCTGGATTTTAGTTGCCTATATAAATGGCATTGTATAATGTAAATCCTAACAACTTCACTCAATAATATTTTCTCTTTTACAATTCAGTTTCTCTCTCTTTTCTCTCTTCTTCTTCTCTCATCTTTCTTGAAAACCCTTTTATTCCAACAAATTAGTATCAAGTGTAAGGGCAAGGTGTCTTACACTCAGTCTTTATTTTAATGATGTCAAAACATCTACTAGCTGGTAGTATGTAATTTGGACGGTATCATCTCATCATTGTCGGCATCCGTATTTCATAATGCATAAGTATTCAATAATCATGTGTCCAAACATATAGGAAGAGTCTTATACATCTTTTATATGTATGTGATCATGTTATGTGTCATAGGTATGCATTAACATGGCCCAGGTAAAAGAAAATAGGTTCGAAAACAAATTTTTGTAAGTTTTGGAAGTTTGAGTCAACTCAAACCATGCTTTGGTCGACTCATGAAAGGTCAATTTTTTTGCATGCCCCACGGGTCAGCTCACGTCGACCCACCGGTCGACTCATACTGGAGCCTTTTCTTTATTGTGAATTTTCATCAGTCTTGCATCGACGCATGGCCCTGTGGCGGTCGACAAAAGCTATTCAAACTTGCATAGTCTAGCTTACAGGTCAGCGCATGCTAACCCTTAAAAATGTTTGGTCGACTCTTCGATAAATGTGTGCTATTTTTCCTGGTTTTTCCAAGTTTCAAAAAGTTGTTACTTTTGGTAGTTGGTCCTAGCATCATATATATACTTTGTTCCTCCTTTTTACGGAAAAACAAGAAAAAGTGAAAGATTTACACTGAAAGTTTTCTCTCATCATCTTCATCCCCATTCTTGCATTTTTTTCAACAAATACACATAACCATTTTTGTTGATCTCTTGCATCATTGAGGTGATAACGTCCAAACATAGGAGTGTATCTTGTTTGTGGTGAGTTTTTCAGTGGGTTTTTCCTATAATAAAACCTCTAGGGTTTTGTCCTCCAAGATCAATTGGACTTGGGGGTTTTTGGTTCAGATCTTTGTGTGCATTGAATTCAGCCGAGCAAAGAAGATTGAAGAACAGTGGGTTCTGTCAATCTAGTAGCGTCAATCGGAGAATTGTACAATAAAGGTTTGGGATGAAACGGTGTGTGAATTGAAATCAGCCGAGCGAAGGTGATTGAAGACCGGTGTGTTCATTCAATCTAGTAGCGGTAAACGGAGGTTTATTCAACATGTTCGAGGCACTTGATTCGACTCAAATCAAGAGAAGAGAAGAAACAATATCAGCATCAACAAGGTTTCTTGAGTGTGTGATAGCTAAGGCTTCTCTTGTAAAAACAATTTGCAAACAAGATTATAGATATCTCAATTCTAGATTTAGAATTGGGAGCAGACGTACCCGAAGCGAGGAAGAAATGGGAACTGCCTAAATAAATTTGGTGTAGTTTTCTCTTTCCATATCTCTTTAATTTTTGAACTGTTTACACTTGTGATTATTCAATTGATCGAAAAAGTTCTATTATAGTATAGTGAACAAAACTGATTTGAAAACATTTCACAATCACCTTGATTGTGCTTGGTAAAATTTTGCACTAAACTTGCATAGAAGTTATAGCTTGGAGTGTTTCGCACTCCAAGTGCTCGATAAGTTGAACGCTCACAAGGTGTTTGATAAATTGTCAATTTGATATATTTTTGATTGGTCATTGGAAATTGAACAACATTGAGTGTTGTTGGTAAATTGATTAATAGTAAAGGTTGTGATTCAATTTTTCTTATCGAGCCTATCGTTCCATTTGGCTTACGCATATCCGATCCTTTCGGTAACCGGTTCGTTTAGACGATATAGTCCTCGGCCGCTTCCGCAAACAATTTTTTAAAATCAAATTTAAGCGCCGACTCTCCATTAAAAAGTAGTGATCTATTCAACCCCCCTTTTAGATCAATTGTCATCGTCTAACAAGTGGTATCAGGAGCATCGGTTCATCTAGTGCTTCAAGTATAACTTTTTAGAAAGTGGTAAATGAACCGAAAGAGGCTTACAATAGAGCACCGATTTATTCTCAGCTTATTCAACATGTGGCTTCTCATGGTTTCATTGTCATTGCTCCTTAAGTTAGTTCCCATTATACCTTTTGTTTTAGTTTTAAAATTAGTGATTTTTTTTTTTAAATATTTTTCTTTTATACTCTCAGTTGTATATAGTGGCTTGACCTGATATAAGTGATGAGATATATTCAGTAGCTGCAATAACAAATTGGCTATCAGAATGACTTTGCAAGATTCTTCCACCAAACATAGAACCAATTTTTCACAAGTAAGCCCTCAGTGGACATAGTCGCGGCGGCAAGACATCATTTGCTATAGCTCTAAGAAAACTAAACATCACAACTGATCTAAAATTTTCAGCCATAATAGGAGTTGATCCAGTTGATGGAATGGATATAGGAAAGCAAACATCACCACCAATTCTCACTTATGTTCCTCACTCATTCGATTTCGATATGGCAACATTGGTAATTGGTTCTGGTTTAGGTGATGTGAAAAGGAACCCTTCGTTCCCTCCTTGTGCACCCAAAGGTGTTAATCATGAGAATTTTTTTAGTGAATGTGACAAACCTTGTTGGTATTTTATGGCTAAGGATTATGGTCATGTTGATATGTTGGATGATGAGACTAAAGGTATTAGAGGGAAAGCTAGTTATTGTTTGTGTAAGAATGGAGAGTCAAGGAAACCTATGAGGATGTTTATTGGAGGAGTTATGGTTGCATTCTTGAAAGGTTACTTGAATGGTGATAATGGATACTTGTTGTCTATAAGAGACAAGAAGGTGAGTGTACCTTTTGAGATCAAATTTGATCATTATGTATGAAAATTAGAAAGATATATGAAGTTTATGTTTTTGACATTTTGTTTTACTTGTAAGTCAAGTAATGACACAATAACCATCTTTATACATTTTACATGTACATGAATATATGTGTTTTCTTTTATAAATGTTTTGTTTTATAAATGTACATTACAATTGGTATAAGAGGCCCACAAAGGGATTGGTTAAACAAAAAAAACTGCATTTTTTCTTTCTTTCTGGTGGTTAAGTTTGTTATAGGTTTGTTCAAGATTCATCTTATTAGGGAGTATATTCACATGAAATATTAGGTCTCTACCAAGGCCAAGAGGGCACTTGTGCTAAGTATTTGAAATGAAGTTGAGATTCTTAGAATGAAGGAAGGTGGTTGTGTGTATGATTACTTTTTCCAAACTTTTTCAATTACAAATCTTATGAAGACTAAAGGTGATAATATGGATCAAATTGTGGAAATTTAGAAAAAATTTAGGTGGATGATGTCGAAAATCGACTATGTGACGTGTTCCATTGAAGAAACCAATGATGTCACAATATTGTCAATTGTTGAGGTACATAATATTTTACTTGTTCATGAGAAACAAATGAGGAGTCACAAAGATAAGGAGAAAACCCTAAAGATTTTGAATTATGGTAGAGTAAATGGTTGTTGCAGGTCACACACTTAAGAGAACGAAGTTGTGAAAGGCAAAAGAAATCACGCTGAATGCTACACATGACACAAATTAGAAAATTATCAAAATGAATGTCGGCTTGATGAGGAACAAAAAATATTGTTAATGAGTTAATAAGGTTTTGTTAGAAGTTGTAATTCATGTTCTATCGAAAGTTAGAATTCAACTATGTTAAAGTAGCTAGTCGAATGTGTAGGAGTCACCTGTATTCTATTGAGTTGAATACATCTTTTAACTTGTTGTGTCGAAGCCAAAATATAACTTGATTTTGGGCTTGGGTCGTTTTGTATAGTTTTGGATCTGATCTTTAGTTGCCTATATAAAGACATTGTATAATGTAAATCCTAACAGCTTCACTCAATAATATTTTCTCTTTTACAATTCAGTTTCTCTCTCTTTTCTCTCTTCTTCTTCTCTCATCTTTCTTGAAAATCCTTTTGTTCCAACAAATTGGTATCAAGGAGTACGGGTTACGATTCAGAGAGAATCTGTAATGGCAAACGGATCAACAACATCAAAGCAATTTTCAGCGAATCTACTGATTATCAAAAGGTGAGAACTACGAACGGTGATATACACATATGAATGTCATCTTCACATTTCAAGATGTGTCTGAAATCGTGAATGATGGAGTAATGGCATTGGAAGCGAATGCAGATGATGTTCAGAAAGCTGCGCACAAGGATGAATTGAAGAAAAATGGAAAATCTATGTTCTTAATTCACCAGTGTGTGGATCTTAATGTGTTTGAGAAGATAATTGAAGAAGAAACGACAAAAGGGGCATGAGACAAGTTAAAGAACTTTTACAGCGGAGATAAAAAACTGAAAAGGGTGAAGTCATGTCGCGGTGAGAATTGGATATCAAGCTATTGATTAACTTAAATCGCAAATCGTTTATTCACCACCGGTCTTTGATTTATCCAAGGGAAGGGAGAAAGATTGAATGTCCCACAGTATGCAATGCAAATGCAAAGCTAAGAGTCTAAGGTTCGGGGTTGGTTATTGATCAGTCACCATTTGAGCTAGGTATTTCACTATTTAACTGTAAATAAATCAGGTAAACTGTGTGATTTTAAGCGTTTTTAGTTAGAATTAGGATTATTTTAATAATATGCAGTGTGTCATTACTTATGAGTTTCTTAAGGATATTTTACACTTTTGGTATGTTAGCAGGTCAAAAACAGGTTTGGAAGCTCGGAGGATTTAGCATCAGATGCGGAACTGAGCCGGAGCGAGAAAACAGAAGAAAAAGCCAAAAAGTGGAGGATCTGTTGCCCATACGCGTAACACTCTAGCTGTTACGCGTATGGCCCCTAGCTTACGCGTATCATACGCATTCCAGCAGAGGGATGATTTTTGAGAGGAAAAACAGGCCTTCTGCCAATACGCGTAAGGGCTTGGCCTTATGCGTATCAGGTTGCTTGCTGGCAGGCCCTTCTGCTCATACGCGTAAGAGAATGAGCTGCGTACCAGGTCATTACGCGTAACAGGTTGGTCAATACGCGTAATGAGCCCAAAAATTTCAGGAAGCCCAAATTTCGCCTATTTAGTGCCATAGCGCGATTTTACCAGGGTTGGACGATTTTTGAAAGGAAATACGTGATATGAAGGCTGGAAGTGCAGAGATTTGTCAAGGTTTCATATGTTCAAGTGTTTTTCTGACAATTGAAGATAGATTCCTCACGAAATTCTGTAATGACAACAATTCTTATTTTTGTTTTATTTATGATTATGAGTAGCTAAACCTGCCATTGCTAGGGGGTGACCCCGATTCCGAATGTAACGTATTCTGATTTATTCAATGCATTGACTATTTTTATTCATTAAAATTGGTTTGTTCTTATTACCGTTTTTCATGCTTTATCCGTCGGACTAACGGATTCTGACCTTTAAAAATGTTTTGGCTGGACAGCAATTTGTTTATTGATCTGGATAAGAACTTCGGATAATAAATATTACCTAGGACTAGGGGTGTTTTATCTAAACCAGAAATTCTTGATATTTGAATGCTTGGGTATGAACATGATTATCTATGGACATAGTAATTAGGTTACATAGCCAAAGATCTTTTCACTGAGGACTCATGATTAGATGCCCTAGAGAACCGGAAATCAATTGTTTTGGATTACTGTTATTGCATTGGTAAATCACTATTGTTACAGGAAGTTTCATTCACCAAACCCTAGCAATTTACTCATATCTGTTCTCTGTTCAACTATTTACTCGCTTTCTTTAATTGCATTTTTAGTTAAAAAATTATCAAACTACCAAGACTTTTTGTTTAATTGAAATCATCTTTGAACTATGTATCGTCAAGCAGTCCTTGAGATCGACATTTGGGATCGTCCCTTTATTACTACAATAGGCAAAATAGTACACTTGCTATTTTCCTATCAAGTTTTTGGCGCCGTTGCCGGGGACTACCAAAGATTATAGAGTTCAACGATTTTTTTTAATTAGAATTTTGTTGCTCTGCAACCAAAATTTTATTTTCTGTTTAATTTTATTTTTCTTTTTGTTGTTACTAATCTCTGTCTAATCTGTGAATGCGAGGTAAGGCCTCAACTGATTTTCATTTTGACGCAAAACCAGAGAGAACTTTGCACGCTAGGCTCAGACAAGCTAAAAGTGAAAGACTGGCAGCATCTGACACAGAACTAGTGATTGAAGGACATGTCTCAGCTCATTCTGAAGATACTGATTCAGAAACAGATTCACATCCAGACACTGTTAACATGGCTGTAGATCCACCTCTAGTGGAAAGACTCTTGGGTGACTATGGCAGAGAGAATAATCCAGCAGTGCGGTTGACAATAGTTAACCAACCAGTCAATGCTGCCCACTTTCAGTTGCACCCGTCAACTATCCGTCAGTTGGAAAGTAAGCCTTTTGCAGGAAAGATCAATGAAGATGCAAACAAGCACCTACAGAGGTTCCTGACTATGACTACATCATTGAAAATTGAGGGGCATTCTGAAGAGGCAAAGAGGCTGGTTATGTTTCCATTCACCTTATCTGAGGACGCTGAAGAGTGGTTTTATTCCTTACCTGCAGGAAGTATTACTACTTGGCAACAGATGGAAACCGCCTTCTTGAATGAGTACTTTCCCGCTTCTGTGTATATCCGTAAGAGGTATGACATCCTAAATTTTAAACAGAAGGACAGAGAGTCACTTGGAGATGCGTACAAAAGGTTCAAGAGGTGTTTAGTTGCATGTCCTACACATAATTTGGATGCAACTGAACAAATGCAAAATTTTGTAAATGGGCTGAAGATGAAAACTAAGAAACTCATTGATACAGCTTCTGGTGGCTCATCTAACTTTTCAACAGCCACTGGTATCAAAAAGATCATCGAAGCTATTGCTGCAAATGAGCATTTGGAACTATATGACCGTACTGTGAGTCGACCTGAAGGAAAAATTGACTTGAAACTGGAAAATCAGGTAGAGAAGATGGAAGATCAGATTGCAGCTGAAGTGGAAAGAAGATTGAAAGCTATGAATTTAGGTACCCAGACTGTAGCTCAAGTTCAACTGGTTCAGACAGTGATTTGTGAAATCTGTGGTGGAGCACACTTTGCCATGCATTGTGTTGCCACTGTGGAACAAGTGCAGGCTATTAATTACCTGAGGCAGAATAATCCATATTCAAATACATATAATCTGGGGTGGAAAAATCATCCTAATTTCTCCTGGAAAGATCAGCAGGGTAATGTTCAGAAGCAGGGACCTCCACAGCAACAACCACCTTACCAGCAACAGTATCAACCGCAACAGCAACAGGTACCAAAGAAAGCAGATTGGGAGATTGCTATAGAAAAGATGGCTGCTCAGAGTGTTCAATTTCAGGAAGAAACCAGAAATAATCAGAGGAACTCCAATGCATCCATTAAAAATCTGGAAGTTCAATTGGGTCAGATAGCACAACAGATAACAAGTTCTAAAGCACCAGGTGCCTTACCTAGTGCAACTGTGACAAATCCGAGAGAACACAATAATTTAAGTGCGGTAACAACAAGAAGAGGAAAATCTGTTGAAGAACCTGAAAAGAAGGATGAAGAGGAAGATCAATTGCTTGAAGTGGACCTTGAAATCCTAGAAAACAAGACACCTCCTGAGGAAGAAGTGGTACTACAGCCGGTGGTGCAGGAAAAGCCCACTGAACTAAAACCCATCATTAAGCTCCCATTCCCACAGAGAAACAAAAAGAAGAAGCAAGATGAGAAAAATTTCCAGAAGTTCGTAGAGATGTTCAGGAAATTAGAAATCAACATTCCATTTTCTGAGGCACTCGAGCAGATGCCTATCTATGCCAAATTCATGAAAGACATCATCTCCAAGAAGCGCACCACTGACACTGATCCTGTTATACTAACTGAAACTTCTAGTGTTATTTTGCAGGGTATGAAGATTCCAGTGAAGAAGCCAGATAGAGGCTCAGTTACTATTCTGTGCACCATTGGAGATAGGTCCTTTAAAAGGGCACTGATTGATTTAGGGGCTAGTGTGAGCCTTATACCGTTGTCTATTTACAGGAAGCTAGGAATTGGAAGTGTTCAAGATACCAGAATGACACTCCAATTTGCAGATCATTCAGTTAAGAGACCATTTGGGGTGGTTGAAGATGTTCTGGTCAAAGTTGATAAATTTGTATTTCCTGTTGATTTTGTGATTTTGGAAATGCCAGAAGATGAGGAGATACCTCTGATTCTGGGAAGACCTTTCTTGGAAATAGGTAGATGTATGATAGACATGGAGGGAGGTACCATAACCCCCAAAGTCTATGATGAAGAGCTAAGAATTGATGTTCGGAATACTATGAAGCATAAAGAGGATATAGGTACAAACCACTCAGTCGAAGTAATTGATCAGATAGTGACCAGCACCATTCAAAGCAACTTCCCTGAATCACCTTTGGAAAGAGTTCTGAGTTTATCAGCAAAAGAGATTGAGGACAATGATGATGAGAAAGAAAAAGAAGTTCTTGCTATGCTTGATGCACAACCACCTTGGTTGAAATCCAAACCACACCGGTGGGAGGATCTGAGAGCTTCACCAGAAACAGAGACTGAAAAGGGAAGTGAAATAGGTATAAGTTCTGAATTAAAACACTTACTTGTGAATCTTAAATATGTCTTTCTGGAATCTGGAACAAGATGTCCTGCTATTATTAGTTCTGAGCTGAATGAAAAAGATGAAGAAAAGTTGATACAGGTCCTTAAGAAACACAAGAGTGCTATTGGTGGACTATTGGGGATTTGAAAGGAATTAGTCCCACAGTGTGCATGCATAAGATACTGATGGAGGATAATCAGAAACCAGTAGTATAACCCCAGAGGAGGTTAAATCCAGCGATGAAAGAAGTGGTAAGAAAAGAGGTTGTAAAGTTGTTAGATGCAAGATTGATTTATCCCATTTATGATAGTTCTTGGGTGAGTCTTGTGCATGTGGTACCAAAGAAAGGAGGAACCACGGTGGTTGTAAATGAAAAAAATGAACTGATTCCAACTCGCACAGTAACAGGTTGGAGAGTATGTATTGATTACATGAGACTCAGCACTGCAACAAGGAAGGATCATTGTTCCCCTTCCTTTTATTGATCAGATGTTAGAGAGACTTGCAGGTTACGAGTACTATTGTTTTCTAGATGGATACTCGGGGTACAATCAGATTGTTGTAGCCCCAGAAGATCAGGAGAAGACCGCATTTACATGCCCTTATGGTATTTTTGCCTACAGACGGATGCCGTTTGGGTTATGCAATGCCTCAGCGACTTTCCAGAAGTGTATGCCATCTATATTCGCCGATATGCTTGAAAAGCATATGGAGGTGTTTATGGATGACTTTTCTATTTTTGGTTCTTCTTTTGATCATTGTTTAGCTAACTTGTCTCTTGTTTTGCAAAGATGCCAGGAAACTAACCTTATTCTCAACTAGGAGAAATGTCATTTTATGGTGCAGGAAGGTATCGTGCTAGGACACAAAATTTCCCGCAAAGGAATTGAAGTGGACGGAGCAAAAGTCGAGGTGATGGCTAACCTCTCACCTCCGGTGAATGAAAAGGGGATAAGGAGTTTCGTGGGTCAAGCAGGTTTTATCGCAGGTTTATCAGAGACTTCTCAAAAGTTGCCAAACCGTTGACTGATTTGCTTGTCAAAGACAAGCCGTTTAATTTTGCTAACAATTGTATGGTAGCTTTTGAGACGCTGAAGAGTAAGTTGATCACTGCTCCTGTTGTAATTGCCCCCGATTGGTCTTTACCTTTTGAAATTATGTGTGATACAAGTGACATTGCTGTAGGGGCTGTCCACGGACAAAGAAAGGACAAATTGTTGCATGTGATTTATTATGCGAGTCATGTCCTTAACCCGACCCAAATGAATTATGCAACTACTGAAAAGGAGTTGTTGCCCGTGGTTTAAGCTTTTGACAAGTTCAGGTCATATCTGCTTGGTTCTAAAGTTATTGTGTATACTGGTCATGCTGCTTTAAAGTATTTGTTTGCTAAGCAGGAATCAAAGCCAAGGTTGTTAAGATGGATATGTCTCCTCCAGGAGTTTGATTTGGAGATCAAGGATAAAAAAGGGTGTGAGAATACGGTTGCTGACCACTTGTCTCACATGTCCCCAATAAAAGAAACTGAAGAGGAACACCCCATTTAAGATACATTTGCTGATGAGAGAATACTTGTTGTTACTGGTGTACCATGGTTTGCTAACTATGCGAACTATGTGGTAGGTGGGGTTATACCTGATGACTTTAATTCTCACTAAAAGAAAAAGTTTCTTTATGATTTCAGGTTATATATATGGGCCGACCCATTCCTATACAAAAAGGGGGTGGACGGTTTGATCAGAAGATGTGTTCCCGAATGTGAGCAGACAGATATTCTGAAAGTGTGTCATAATTCTGAGTATGGAGGACATTTTAGTGGAGATAGAACAGCAGCAAAAGTTCTCCAATTCGGTTTGTATTGGCCCACTCTGTTCAAGGATGCTCATTATTTAGTTCGAGAATGTGATAGGTGCCAACGAACAGGTAATATCACGAGGCAGAATCAGATGCCTCAAAATTCCATGTTAGAGGTTGAACTATTTGATGTTTGGGGTATTGACTTTATGGGACCGTTTCCACCACCATTTGGAAAGAATTACATATTGGTGGCGGTTGATTATGTGTCAAAATGGGTAGAAGTTGTAGCATTACCCACAAATGATGCAAAAGTGGTGGTAAATTTCTTGAGGCATAACATCTTCTCTAAGTTTGGGGTACCGCGTGCTTTAATTAGTGACGAAGGTACGCACTTTCTGAATAAACTGATGGAGAATTTGTTGAAGAAGTACAATGTGAAGCATAAGATAGCCACACCGTATCACCTCCAGACGAGTGGACAGGTTGAAGTTTCTAACAGGAAAATAAAGTAGATTCTCGAAAAGACTGTTAGTGCTTCTCGAAAGGATTGGTCTGTGAAGTTAGATGATGCACTGTGGTCATATCGGACAGCTTTCAAAACACCAATAGGTATGTCTCCCTATCAACTTGTGTATGGTAAGGCTTGTCATTTACCGCTCGAACTCCAGCACAAAGCTTTTTGGGCCTCCAAATTCCTTAATTGTGATCTTCTGAAAGCTGGTGAATCCCGAACGCTTCAACTTCATGATTTGGAGGAGTTTAGGAATCAAGCTTATGAGAATGCCAAAATTTATAAAGAAAACACGAAAAAATGGCATGATCAGAAGATCCAGAAGAAGGAATTCTGGGAGGGACAGTTGGTATTGTTGTTTAATTCCAGGTTGAAGCTGTTCCTTGGTAAGCTGAAGTCAAGATGGTTTGGTCCGTTCTTCATTCAGAAGATGTTCCCTCATGGAGTAATAGAACTAAAGAATGAGAAAAATGGCGATACCTTCAAGGTTAATGGTCAGAGGTTAAAACCTTATTATCAGGGCCAAGGAGGACCAGTAGAAGAGGTTAGACTCATCTGAGCATGAGGTAACCCGTCGAGCCATGCGACGTTAAACGAAGCGCTGCTTAGGAGGCAACGCAAGGGAGTTTATGTTTTATTTTAATTATTGTCCGAGTATTTTTAATTTAATTTTGAATTTTTGGGTACGTTTCTCATGTCTTTTGAGTCAAATTTCATCAAGGGAAGGCCTCGGAAAAATGCGGACTTAGAAAAACATTGAAAAGAAATTTTTTTGAGAAAAAATCACATGTCCACTGCCAATAAGCGTATGGAGTGAGTGTTACGCGTATTGGTGCGAGAAACAAGGGACCCCTGGTGAAACGCGTAGCATACGCGTATTGGATCCTTAGTGATCTAGTTACGCGTAGTGAACCTTAATACGCGTAAAGCCTCAATCTGATACGCGTATCATCCTTCAATACGTGATCTGTTACGCAAAAGTGCATTTTACACTTAGGTTTCTTGCGTATCATATGCGTAATAAGTTCCCTTACGCGTATCACGTGCGTATTATACGCGTATTTCATTTAGGTTAGGTTTATATTTCTTTTCTGTACTGTTGTGCCATTTTTCTGCTTTTCCATTACGTGAATTCTGTGTATTACTCTGTCGACTTATTTTTCTCTCAGACTCACAGGTTTCTATCATGTCTCAATCACCAAAAGAGGTTCAAATTTTCTGCACATCTCAACATGAAGCCAGATATGAACAAATTAAGACACACAATATAGTTGAAGAGAAGCAATGGGTGTATCAAGATGATACGTTTCCAGAAGTGACTGAACTCCTCAAGAAGCAAAAATTGATCTACTTCAATGATTATATCCGCACTGTTGCAAAGGAAGTAATGTGGGAGTTCTATGCAAATGCTCAAAGAATTAATTCTGATGAAGAGGATCCAATTGAGAATAAAGAGTATGTTTCGTGGGTTAGGGGCAAAGCAGTGAAGTTTGATTGGAAAACAATTAACAGTGTGCTCAAGTGCAAATTCTTTGACTCTGTCTGTTCTTTTGCTGAGTGGAAATGTTTTGATAAGAACAGGTGGCCCTACGATGACATAAGAAGTTTGATTGCAAGACCAGGTCGTGATTGGGTTCCATCGTCCAGGGTTGCTCCGGCTAAGATCATGGTTGTAGACTTAGCACTGATCTCAAAAGTTATGGCCTACTATATTCATCACAACCTCAGCACAAATCGGGGCGGTTCAGAGCTGATCACTGAGCGTGCTTTACTTCTCTTTCTGTTTCTTAAGCTGAAGCAAGTGAGTATTGGACAGATTATTGCTAATGATATGGATGATATTGCTCAATCGTCGAAGAAATCGTTAGGGTATGCGACGGTTATTCACCTTCTGTGCAAGAAGGCTGGTGTGACCGATCTGAAGGGAACAATGATGTTGAGACCAGCAGCCCCACTGAACGCCTATTGGATGAAGGATCGGACGGTTACTGATGATCAGCCGCGACCTCTGAGGAGAGCACATGACCATGAGGCCAGTGGAAGTGGTGCACAGAGGTCTGAGACACATACTGCCCCACCACCTCCTGCCTTTAATGAGGACTCCTTAGACCACCGTCTGAGGATGTCCACCTTTTGCACGCTGCAGGAGTTCAACTATCTGTATGGACTTCCGGGTAGACATTTGACACATCAGACTGATTTGTGGGAGGCTGCCCAGCGTTTTAGAGACCGATACAGCAGTGAGCCGCCCGCACCTCATCATGGGCAGTTCACATTTCCTAGGTGGACGCATCCTGTTCAGATTGGTGGTTTAATGCCTCAGCCTACTCAGCCACCGCGCCAACCTACTCAGCTTCCTCAGCATCAGACACCGCATTAGTAGAGTCCTTACAAACCACAGTTCCAGACCCCGCCTGGGAATCTGGATGGCATGACACCACTTACGATAGCGGTGAATGATCCCTCATATGACCCGTTCGGTTTAGTTGACTTCGATACACCGATGCAGGGTGACACAAGAGAGCGGGATTGAGTTTTTGTTTTATTTCTATTTTTAGTTTATTTTGTTATTATTTGTACTTTCTTTGATTTCCCGTTCAGTGTACGCTTAAGTTCCCTTATGTATTTGTTTTTATTTTATTATGAGTGTAATTGCCCGTTTTCGGGTTTTTGAAACATCTGAATACATTTGGGAATTTTACACAGTGTCTTGGTTCTTATTTCTTTTAGATATGTGATTGTTCCTGGCTTACGTGAATGTCCTGATTACTTCCACCAATGACTTGATTGTCCTCTCAATTAGCCATCCTGACTGTTGATACTACTGTATATGATCAGACGCACTGGTTAGATAAAACATCAGAACCAGGAGCAAATGAACCTTGAACAAAGAGATATTACGGAACATGTCAGTTTCACCCGTCCTGGTGAGACCAGAAAAGGCCAAACACGTATCATCAAGAGAGAGACATCAGGTATGACTTTATCTATCATAGTTTGCGTACGTTCTTTTTGAATATTGACTGTATGAATGCACACACTGAGGCAAGTTTTTTCTTATCAACTAGAGCCTTTAAAGCCATCCCATTATTATTATTATTATCCTTTGTTTACCCTAATTGAGCCTGTATCCCTTTGTTTGTTTTACACCAGCAATTATTAACCCATGGCCAAATTATTTTACCTACCCTGTTCAGAGTAAGTGTTATTGTTTTGAGATCTATGTTAAATTTTAAGTTTTGGGCTGCTGTTGGAATATCAACCTTTAAGTTTGGGGTAGCTATGCAGTTGATGAAAGTAAAATACGGTGAGTGCAGAGAACCAAAAGAAAAAAAAAAGAAAACAAAAAAAGAAAACAAAAGGGAGAAGAAATTTTTTTTCCTACTTCAAAAAAAAAATGCACTCACCGAATGGATTTTAAAATTCCCCACAAAAGCACTAATGAACGAACATGGTGACACGAATGATCTCGCGTACTCTGAACCAAAAACCCTTGTTTTCCTTTTTATATCCTACCTTAACCCAAGCCCCGTTACAACCTTAAGACCTCAAAAAGTGTGTGTATTTTGCATGTTGATAGGATTAGAGAATTTATTCAAACTGCTGATATGATATTGCTTACTGTGATTTGAGCATAATAACACTTTAACCTCGAGAGACTTGGTAAGAGTGTGATATAAGCTGACAGGTGAAGTAGTGTTTCCGAGGAAAAGGTTTCTAGCTCGCTGGTTATGAGGAAAAATCAGAAAACCCAAGGCAACATCGAAGGGTCCAATGCGAAAGATTTCAGTAGTATTGTGGTAAGAACTATTTTTACAGTAAGTTTGGGGTGACGTGATCTATGTTTCTAAAGTGTTACTTGAGGACAAGCAACAAGCTAAGTTTGGGATTATGATTAGTCACCATTTGTGCTAGGTATTTCACTATTTAACTGTAAATAAATCAGGTAAACTGTGTGATTTTAAGCGTTTTTAGTTAGAATTAGGATTATTTTAATAATATGCAGTGTATCATTACTTATGAGTTTCTTGAGGATATTTTACACTTTTGGTATGTTAGCAGGTCAAAAACAGGTTTGGAAGCTCAAAGGATTTAGCATCAGATGCGGAACTGAGCCGGAGCGAGAAAACAGAAGAAAAAGCCAAAAAGTGGAGGATCTGCTACCCTTACGCGTAACACTCTAGCTGTTACACGTATGGCCCCTAGCTTACGCGTATCATACGCATTCCAGCAGAGGGATGATTTTTGAGAGGAAAAACAGGCCTTCTGCCAATACCCGTAAGGGCTTGGCCTTACGCGTATCAGGTTGCTTGCTGGCAGGCCCTTCTGCTCATACGCGTAGGAGAATGAGCTGCGTACCAGGTCATTACGCGTAACAGGTTGGTCAATACGCGTAATGAGCCCAAAAATTTCAGGAAGCCCAAATTTCACCTATTTAGTGCCAAAGCGCGATTTTACCAGGGTTGGACGATTTTTGAAAGGAAAGACGTGATTTGAAGGCTGGAAGCGCAGAGATTTGTCAAGGTTTCATATGTTCAAGTGTTTTTCTGACAATTGAAGATAGATTCCTCACAAAATTTTGTAATGACAACAATTCTTATTTTTGTTTTATTTATGATTATGAGTAGCTAAACCCCCCATTGCTAGGGGGTGGCCCTGATTCCGAATGTAACGTATTCTGATTTATTCAATGCATTGACTATTTTTATTCATTAAAATTAGTTATTTCTTATTACCGTTCTTCATGCTTTATCCGTCGGACTAACGGATTCCGACCTTTAAAAATGTTTTGGCTGGACAACAATTTGTTTATTGATCTGGATAAGAACTTCGGATAATAAATATTACCTAGGACTAGGGGTGTTTTATCCGAACCAGAAATTCTTGATATTTGAATGCTTGGATATGAACATGATTATCTATGGATATAGTAATTAGGTTACATAACCAAAGATCTTCTCACCGTGGACTCATGATTAGATGCCCTAGAGAACCGGAAATCAATTGTTTTGGATTACTGTTATTGCATTGGTAAATCACTATTGTTACAGGAAGTTTCATTCACCAAACCCTAACAATTTACTCATATCTGTTCTCTGTTCAACTGTTTACTCGCTTTCTTTAATTGCATTTTTTGTTAAAAAATTATCAAACTACCAAGATTTTTTGTTTAATTGAAATCATCTTTGAACTCTGTATCGTCAATCAGTCCTTGAGATCGACATTTGGGATCGTCCCTTTATTACTACAATAGGCAAAATAGTACACTTGCTATTTTCCTGTCAGTTATACCTAGGGAAGGTGTTAGCATCCTAGATATCTCTAGTACTCTACAGGAACCTCTTGTTTTATACTTATGTTGTCTACTAATTGTTATCTGTTTCTAAGGGTAATGGGGTGGGAAGACCTAAAGTTCTGTTCCTAAGTGTGCTCGACAAGATATCGCATCTTGTGCCTACATATCCTGTCGAGAGTGGAATCAAAGCACTTGTAGTTCCTCTCTGAGGGGTTTACTAACATTGTTTGAAAATGGTTTAGGAGAAAAGATGAGTCGTCATCTTAAGAACCACCACAGTTTTTGAGAATGGACCTTTGCTTCATCTTAGGAGAATGGCTCCAACTCGGATATAAAATCGACGAGTATGCCTCATACCTCTTCTAAGTGGAAAAGGAATCCACATCTTGTTTGTATTGTGGGGTATGAGATTGTGTGTCTCTTCTTTGAGATGATTCACATCTAATTCTCTTGGGTGGAAAATCAGGTTGTCTAAAGTGTTTGATTGTCTAATCAAAATTAAAGGGGGACTAACTTAGAAAAATCTATCCTAAAGTTGTCTAAGAAATAATCTTAAGGGGTACCTACAACCACTAAGGGGAGGATGAAATGCAGATGATATGCACCATGTACGACAAATGATTATCAGACATGGGATTTTCCCTTGGATATATGCAAACAATTATATTATAAGATAGAAGCAATAAAAGTAATAAGCGTTATGACTAAAGTTATAATAGACGTCATCGATTAATCAAAACAACGCATTGAGTTTTAATCGTGTGTACTAGCAAAGTGGGCTAGCCTTGTGTATAGTGACCGAAAAGTTGATGGCGATGCTTAAAAGCAATCGACTTACATGGGTGGAAAAGTGGCTCGACGTTGGATCGAGAATTTTACTTCTTTGAAAATGAGGTGCATACATCAAGTAAAAATTTTTTAGATAAAAAGAAAGGATTATTCAGAAACATTTTACTAAGAGAATGATTTAAGAGAGCCTACTTAAAAAGGTTTATTAAATTTAAAGAATTATTATAAAAAAAGTGATACTTTATACTAATTTTAACAAAAATCCGTAATATAGAAAAAAGCTTAGGTCCCTATTTCTAGGAAAGAAGGAGGTTTTATTATTTTTAAATAAATTTTTTTTTGTTATGAGGTTGTATTACTTAAAAAAAGATTTAAAACCATTTTAAAAAGGTTTTTAGAAAAATATTTTAGAAGTTACTTATTTTAAAACGAATTTACCATCTTAAAAGTTATATTAAAAGAAGTTTCTATTTAAAAAGTTGTTATTAAAAAAAGTTAATATTTTAAAGGGTAATACTAACTTGTGCTCTAGGACACAAGTTAAGAAACATATTTATAGAAAATTTGTATTGAAAAAATTAATAAAAAATTAAATTTTTTATTTTATTAAAAATAATACACAATTTTTAAAATATTATTTCTACTTTTAATTCTTAACTTGTGCCCCTAGGACACAAGTTAGCATTACCCTATTTTAAAAAGTTATAGGGTTAATACCCCTTTTGGACCCTGCCATATAGGCCAAATCCCAAAAACAACCCTGTAAAAAAAAAAACACAGATTCCATCCCTGCCATTTGTAGATTCCCTCGTTTTGCCCCCTGAGTGGATTTGGTCAACCATATTGA